>JBAJNP010003192.1:0-41385 GCA_036877545.1 Yasuhikotakia modesta | reverse complement strand
CAGACTGTTGCAGTACCCATCACTCCAACATCCCCAAGTGTTACCGGTATGTGCATGGCAAACATTTATAAGAGTTAGCTCACAAGCTGTGCGTTTTAGGTTTTTGTTTGAAATGTCTAAGTAGTTCTTCTTGAGCAGTTTTTCACAAACATTTATCTAGCAACTGTAAAGGCACCTGATTCTCCCACAAGCACAGGTAAGTATTAGGCAGTCCTTTTTTAATTCCGCTGTACCTTAAGAACTTTATGATATGTTTCTGTTCTTTTGTGGAAGCACTACTCCCTCTTGTAACACACTACTCCCTGCTGTAGTGTATTATGCAGGTGTATTCTTACCATCTTGGATAGAAAAACAAATCATATTTTTCTGTCCCTTAATTATGTCCTGAATGTGCAACGTTTGTCTAATATTATGCTTGTTTGTACTAGGCTGTGTTCTTTAAAAAATGACATTTTGTTTTGATTTATATTACCACAGGTGGGACAGTGTTCCAGTTACATAGAATACAAAGTTTTTCAAAATGCAAAAACAACAGCAAGTTTCTTTTTTGCTTAGACTTGCACCTCACAATAAAAGCATGAAAAAATATCTTTCTCAAGAAAGCAGTGATATCAGTGAATCTCAGGAAACTCACTTGTATTCCTCTAACTATGCTGCTATGTCACAATTTATTAGGATGCTAATTATTACAGTAAAAAGTTCCTATGCTTTGCAGATTTTGTATTTTCTGTGCAGTGTACAGTTGTTGCTGTTGTTTTGTTGTCAGATTAGACTTCACTATATATGATGTTAAATCATAAATGTTTTTTTGTGTTTCATTTCAGCAGACTCCCAAGGTCCCAGGAAGGACATCGTCTTTGTAATTGATGGTTCTGATGACGTTGGAAGGGAGTTCCCAATAATCCAGGAATTTGTCCGTAGAGTTGTTGGCGATCTCAATATTGGCGAGAACAAAATCCGTGTAGGTGTGGTGCAATATGGAGATTATCCATATGCAGATATATACTTGAATTCCCATAAGACCAAAGAAGGTGTTCTAAATGGAATCAGGGAAATTAGACAAAGAGGAGGAAGGCAGCGCAACCTTGGTCAGGCCTTAAACTTTGTTAACCGGGAAGTTCTGTCTTCTGGACGTGGTGGAAGAAAACAAGAGGGAGTTCCACAGTTCGTTGTGGTGGTTTCCGGAAGAAAAGCAACGGACAATATAAGAACATCTGCAACAGCTCTGAAACAGTCAGGAATTTTCCCATTTGGAATAGGGACAAGGGAAGTTGACCCTCAGGAATTGGAGATTATCTCTTATGTCCCCAAATTTGCCCTCTCAGTGGATGATTTGCCTGGTCTTTATACCGTTCAGGACACTCTCATCACTACCCTGACTGAGCTGTCTGATGAAGAGTTAATCAGACTGCGTCCTATTTACCCTACAGAAACAGGTAAATGCAATCATCTCAATTTCACAACATTTTTGCAGCTGAAATATATATATTTAAATCAACTAATTATAGATCAACTTTATAAAACAATAAATCATTATAAATCAACTTTTTACAGTTACTGCTGTTATAAGTAATGATAAATAATAAAAATTATGAAATAGTTCATAGTTACCACCTTGAGCTTTTTCCAAAGCAATTTAATTTCAAAGATATATTCAAGTAATAAAGCTGCTCAGATGACCAAAAACCTCTTTAAACAATTTTGCATTCTATTCTACTGATAATTCAGTGTTTGCCTCTAATTGTTGCCTCTTTTAAACACAGAAGTTGCAATTCCAACACGCCCTGGAGACAAGAGAGATGTTGTGTTTCTTATTGATGCCACAACAAAGATGCGCAGTGAGTTCCCTGCAATTAAAGATATGGTTCAGCGAGTGGTGGATAAGTTAGATGTGGGTCTGGACAATGTAAGGGTCTCTGTTGTGCAGTACAGTGATAATCCGAAACTGGAGTTTCTCCTCAATGAACACTCCACAAAAGAGGAAGTTCAACAGGCAGTACAAAGAATGAGAAGCAAAGGTGGCAATCAGCTTAATACTGGACAAGCTCTGGACTATGTCTCTAGGACCATCTACCAAAGGTCTGCTGGTAGTCGTGTAGAGGAGGGCGTGCCCCAGTTTCTCATCTTGGTGACTGGAGGAAAGTCAAATGATGATGTATCTAGTTCTGCCAGACAACTGAAGTCAAGTCGAGTCGCTCCCTTGGCAGTTGGAGCTCATACTGCTGATCCAGAAGAACTGAAACAAATATCATTCCGTCCAGATCTAGCTTATACAATAAGAGACTTCAGGCAGCTACCTAAAGTGGAGCAGGAGCTCTTGAGCAAAGTCAGTACCATGACTAGTAAAGAAATTTCTGAACCCCCTGTACCTGGAGGTAATTTTTAAAATGATAATTATACTAGAAATACAATTTTACAATACAACAAATTATTTTAGATTGTTCATCAAAAAATGTTTTTAATTATTTTTGTTTCTGTTATCAGTTCCAGACCTCAATCTTGGAAGAAAGGACATAATATTTCTCATTGATGGCTCTGACAGCGCTGGACCAAATGGTGTTTCTCACATTCGTGACTTTATCGTTAAAGTGGTCGAAAAGCTTAATGTACATCCTGATCAAGTTCGTGTGGCTTTGGTACAGTATGGAGAAAGACCTAAAACTGAATTCTCCTTAAATTCCCACAACAACAAGCAGTCTGTCCTCGCTGCAATCAAAAGACTACGTCAGATGGGTGGACGAAATGCTGACCTGGCTGAGGCTATAAAATACGTGATTCGAAATGAGCTTCAACCTTCTGCTGGGGTTCGCCTAGCAGAAGCTTCTCAGCATTTGGTGGTGCTTACTGGTGGAAGGTCTTCCACTGATGTGTCTGTATATGGCCCAATTCTCAAAAGCTCTCGCATCAACTGTATAGGTATTGGTGCAGAGAATGCTGACCCAAGACAGTTGACACAGATTGCAACCTCCCCTCAAGATGTTCTGCGGGTGGCTTCATTTCCAAGTCTTTCAAACATACAGAGCCAGTTCATAACCAGACTTAATGAAACGATTCCAGAGGCACCACCCACTGATGACGTGGGTAATGAAGCATTAATCTTATGTTTTTATATTAAACACAATGTTTTATATGCATGAGGGACATATTTAAAACTAAAAATGGTATTTTGGAATGGTTTACTCAGTTCTGTCTTATCTCCCCTAGGCCCTGATCTCCCAAAACCTAAGGCTGCTGACATTGTCTTTTTGGTTGATGGCTCAATGAATCTTGGCAGGACCAATTTCAAAGAAGTCATGGAATTCATTGTCAATTTAATTGACCTCTTCTTCACTGAAAGAGACAACCTTCGGATTGGTTTAGCACATTATGCTGCAGATGTGACGGATGTCTTCTACCTCAATACCTACAAAAATAAGGAAGACATTATGAGTGCAATATCCCGAACGGAATACAAGGGTGGTCGAGAAATTAAAACGGGTAATGCCATCCGCCACATACAGCAAAGGCACTTCGTAAAAGAAAAAGGCAGCCGGAAAGATGAGGGCATTCCACAAATCCTGATGGTCCTCACTGGTGGACGATCAAAGGATGATGGCAAGTCAGCAGCCCTGGCTCTGAAAGGAACTGGTGTGCGCATCTATGCTGTTGGGGTAGGAGACATTGAGGATGAGCTCAATAATCTGGGCAGTGAGACAACTACAGTGGCCCGAGCCAGCACATTCCAAGAACTCTCTGAGCTGAACGAACAAATTTTGGAAACGCTTGATGATGAAGTTAAAGGGATAAAACTGTGCACTGGACTGCCGGACAATCCAAAAGGTTTGCTCCTATGCATTATCAGTTTATTTGGAACATGTTGTATATTTATTTGATTGCCCTTAATACATACTCTTTCTCAATCTTTGCAGCATGCAAGTTGGATGTTCTTGTCGGGTTTGACGTGGCTTCACAAAATATCTTTGCTGCTCAGAGGTCATTAGAATCTAAGATGACTGCGATTCTCCAGCGCATTAGCCAGATGCAGTCCATAAGCTGCACTTCTGGTCAAGCCCCCACAATACACGTGGGCATGCTTGCAATGGACTCTGCCTCAGAACCCGTTCAGCTGGACTTCACTGGAAAATACACCGAACTTCTTGAGCAATTTAAGGCCCTTCGTAACCGCGGACCTTTTGTTTTGAATGGTGCCACAATCAAAGCTTACACTGATAGATTCAAGACTCAGCCTTCAGACAGTGTCAAGGTACAATGTCCTCTTGCTTACGAACAAAATATTAACGTCAAAATCTAGCTATGTTAAAAATGTTATTTTAATGTGTGATTTTTGCACCCAAAGGTTGTAATCCACTTGACCGATGGATTAGATGCCCAGTATAGTATTCTGAAAGAACGAGTTGAACAAATGCGTGTAGCTGGTAAGAGTCATCCTAATTATAACACAATTACATGAAAATGCCTAAAACAGGCTCATTTGTGTGATCAGTTCCTTTATTTATACTTTTCTAAATGTTTTTGCAATGTTTGTTACAGGTGTAAATAGTTTCATCCTTGTTGGCCTTGAGAGAGTGCCTCGCTTTGAGGATGCAGCTCTTTTGGAATTTGGCCGTGGTTTCAGGTACACACGACCCCTGCGTGTCAATCTCATGGACTTGGATTATGAGCTTCTAGAAGAACTGGTGAGAACTGTCAATTTATTGTCAGTTAATGCTTCACAAAGACTTGCTCTTCTTAGTTACTGTTGCTACGCTTTACAAGCTTTGGTACCAGCCATGGCACTTCCCTGTGGTGTATTTGTCAGATTTTATGTGGTAAAAAAATCTCTGTTCCTTGAAGGACAACATCGCTGAGCGGGAATGCTGTTCCGTTCCATGCAAGTGTAATGGACAGAGAGGGGACAGAGGAGCTGTTGGTTTTCCTGGAATTAAGGTCAGATTCATTCTTCATTTACTATGAAAGAAACAATTTATTTTGGACAAGAACAAAGTCCAAATTCTGTAGTTTTAAAATCTTGAGCTAATGTTGACCCATGCTAGTGTTGACCCACGTTAATGTTTCTACAGGGTCAATCTGGTGGTCAGGGCTTCAGTGGACATCCTGGTGATGAAGGTGGACCAGTAAGTATAGTTGATTTACAATTAAATGTAAAAATAATGAAGGTGGTTTGTATTTTGATGGTTCTATACTTTGTAAAACCCCAAAATGTTATAATTATACCAAAGGTATAATTTTCCAGACACTTCTCCTGTAGTAAATGCAGAAGCGCTACAACTATGGGCTGAATAAATGTTTACGTATACAAATACCTCCTCTTTTCACAGGGAGAGAGGGGTCCACCTGGTGTAAATGGAACTCAAGGCTTCCAAGGATGTCCAGGACAACGTGGCGTAAAAGTAAGTGGATTAAATGTTGAATTAAACGGTTTTATTTACATTATTGTAAATGTATTGTGTAACCAATCCTTGTTTTTTTTTTATTTAGGGATCTCGTGGATACAACGGTGAAATGGTTAGCAGATCAAACAATTGCAGATAAACTTAAAAATCACAATCAATTCATATTATTATGAACATACTACTTTAAAAATTAAGAATGCACTGTAAGTGATGTAATATGATTTCTTTTAGGGTGAAATTGGAGAGATTGGTTTAGATGGAATCAATGGAGAGGAGGTGAGCTGTCTGGCAAACATTTTCAATATTTGTTTATTTCAAGCCAATAGTAAATGGTTTAGTGGTTCGTATTGGCATTTTTCCTAGTGTGTGCCTGATTATAATCTGATTTCTTTAGGGCAAAGTTGGAGTTGCTGGACCGCCGGGTGACAGAGGAAACCCTGGCCAAAGGGTAACTTGTTAGGCCATAAAGAAAACAATTAATCATACATTTAAATGTAAGATGAGTCATAAATTTAATAGCACTTTTTTTTAAATGTGTCTCTAGGGACCAAAAGGAGTCAAAGGCCAGGCAGGAGATGTTGGTCAGACTGGAATCCGTGGTGATCCAGTAAGTATTAGATTAATGGTTAAACATGTCCACGTCCATCATTCAATAATTTGTTGATTAATGTTATGATTTGGAGTAAATCAAAGTGTTTTTGCCGTTTAGGGCACACCAGGACGAAACAACAACCAGAGGGGAGCGAAAGGTGATCCAGGCGATGCTGGCCCGGCGGTACGGTCTCATTTTTGTTGAAGTTCAAGTCCTCAACTTGAACTATTTTTGTAATTTTTTTATATGATCAGGACTTTAGCATGTCTCTCAAAAGTCACATAGCTTTTGTTACTAGCAAGTAATATGCATACACAATACACGGTGCATGTTGCGTGGACATCATTACTGAGCGTTATTTACAGGGAGAGCCTGGAGTCGATGGAAACAAGGGAGATCCCGGTGAACCAGGAAGACGGGTATGTTTCCGTAACCAAAACCTTGTCTTCACTCATTCATCTAGTGTTATTATTTCAGCAAGTTCTTAACTTTTTACTAAAGAACTTATGAAAACTTCCATGAGACTATTCGTCTTTAGACTATCTTTGATAATAATAAATAGTGTTATAATCAGATTTATCCACATGGTCTGATTGTATAGTGTTAAGAGAATGCATCATTTATAATCAGATTTGTAAAATAATTGAATGACAAATAACTTTTCCCATATTGTAAATTGTGTTCACCAGTACTTTGTTGCGCTCTGGTCATAATCACTATTCATCTTGTGATCTATTCTCTCTTTCCAAAAAGGGCTCTGATGGTAGAAGAGGACCTCCTGGGCAAGCTGTAAGTAGACATATTGTTACTCAAACTCAGGGACATCACGTGCTATACATTGTTTAAATGTCGTTTTGCCACTCGTCTGGACACCACCAAGAACACTAGTTATGTCTGTAGGCCCAGCAGTTTAATTTTGTGAGTTTATTTATGGCTCTGCTGCATCTTTAGGGTGCTTCTGGAAGACCTGGTGATGATGGTTTGCCAGGAGAACCAGGAATTGGAGGATCTCGGGTAAATCATTTATAATGCATTTCTGCATGTGTGGAAAAGATACTGGAATTTGTGCACTGACCTACAAATTAAAGTTAATCTTAGGCTGGTGAAAAAAGTGTTTGAGCCGATGTGATGTACTACACATAAGAGTTTGTTTGTATCTTAAAATTTTTAGGGTCCTGCTGGACCAATTGGAGCACCTGGTGTCAGAGGAGAGGATGGAAACCCTGGTCCAAGGGTAAGAGAAGTTGTTCAAGCATGGTCATTTTTGCTACTTGACAAAAGTAGTGACAACTTGATGGGTTCAGACAAAAATAACCATTTGGGCTTGGCGAAAGGGTAAAAAGTGATTGAAAAGCAATTTGTCTGATTTATTTGTTTAGGGCTCAGGAGGATTGCCAGGACCTTCTGGAGAAAAGGGCAGAAGAGGTTCTATTGGCCGTAAGGTACGGGATGTCTTCAGCAACATTTACCAATTCTTTTTCTAGGCGCTTACAGTCTCGCTTAAGCCACATTTTAAAGAAAACATCTCTGTGTCAACCTAAAGTTATGCTTTTGGGGGAGTTTAATTTGGACAGAGGAAATTAACTCACATTTTTGTTTTAAATGCATTAGTGTGAGAAGTAAAGCTCTCTTTCAGCTGTTAAATTTCATTCTATCAGTACTTGGCTCTGTGTCACCCTTGCTCATTTGAAATCTATCCCTTGTGAGAAACAATATGTTTTACTTTCCCAATCCTTCTAAAGGGTGAACCAGGGGAACCAGGATCTAAGGGTGTCGTGGGACCACAGGGACCTCGTGGGGAGCCTGTAAGTTTTGTCCTCCACAATCTACACTAAATACGAAATACTTCCTATATATACATCTGAAATGCAAATGACTATCAACATTCTATAAGCAGTTTCATTAAGTGTTTTACAATGAAACGTATATGCATTTATCTAGTCAATTTTACTGTAAGGCTATAAATTGAGAATGCAAATGAGAGCAAAAATTAAATAATTTCTTGATTATACAGGGCGAGGATGGACGTGATGGCTTTGGTAAACAAGGTCCAAAAGGAAGAAAGGTATTTCAATTTTAAACATTGCAGTGTTTTTACAAACTCTTACGTATGTATCTTAAGTCATTTTTGCTCAGGGGCATTTATAAACGTTGGACCAATTTATTGTTGTTTTAGGGTGATGAAGGTTTTCCTGGTTTCCCTGGGCCTAAGGTGAGATTATTATTGTCTACAACCTTGAATGTAGCTTATATTATGATGCACTTTAGTGAATTGTTCAGTGTACGATGCAAGTTAATGTATGTTTAATCCAAATTGGATCCTAGGGTGCCGCAGGTGACCCTGGTTCAGAGGGAGGACCTGGAACTAGAGGAAACCATGGCCAGAGGGTGAGTTAGAGATGATTGAGGTCATTATCTCCATAATGCAGTTACTCGCAAATAATATGTTTGTGTGCTTTGTAGGGAACAGCAGGAAGGAAGGGAATACCCGGTCAGCCAGGGGAAACAGGACACCCCGGACCTTATGTAAGTGCCATTTTTAAAATCAATTTAACAACAAGCAGAATTACTGTTTCAAATATTTAAATGTAGGTTTCAGGTGAACACAATGAATCTGTGGATCTTCACTTTAACAAAATATCCTCTCGGCTTCATGAACTTTCATATACAGAAGCTGTTAAAATTTGTTGAAAACCAGTGATAAACACAAACAGTCTGTTTGGCACCCAAAGCTCAGTGGAAAAAATCCAGATGGCTGTACCCTGATGTTTTCAGCTGCTGAGAAAATCTTGTTTTTCTGTTGCAAAAAACAGGGCCAAAAAGGACCCAGAGGACCTGGTGTGGTGGTATGTGCTTTTCATTCACTGAGTTTCTTTATTGTTTATATCACAACATGTTTGGAACGTAAATGCCATGATTTTTTTTTTGTTTTCACAGCAATGTGATCTGGTCAAGAAAATTAGAGATAACTGTCGTGAGTATGAAAGATTACTTGTAAACAAAAAATGTCAAATAGTGCAGTAAATAAGCACTGGACTTTCAAGAATGTGTTAAGAATTAATTTGTTTTAATTTTAAATTACTGGTTTTAAAATCTTTTTTTTTCCCTTTTTTTAAGCCTGCTGTTATGGTAAGTAAACTTTAACATATCAACATCACAGTGCAGATGCTGAAAGGATTGTTTAAAGTTAAACACATTTCATTGTGTAATACTGCCAGTTAAGTGTTTTAAAGCCTTTAAATGACTCTTTAGGTGCACAGGAATGTCCTCTCTACCCCACTGAGCTGGCTTTTGCCCTGGACGCATCAGACGGTGTCTTGCGCTCTGCTTTTAACAACATGCGAGACACTGTTTTGCGTCTGGTCGGTGACATCACTATTGCTGAGAGCAACTGTCCACGAGGGGCTCGCGTTGCTCTTGCTCTCTACAACAACGAAGTGACTACCGAGATCCGCTTTGCGGATGCCCTGAAGAAGCGAGCGCTTATCGAGCGAGTTCAAGGGCTCCAGGCTCAACAGACCGGTAAGCAGCGCAGCTTGGAGACAGCCATGAATTTTGTTGCACAGAACACGTTCAAGAGGGTCCGCAGTGGCTTCCTGATGCGCAAGGTTGCCGTTTTCTTTGTCAATGGACCTGTCACCGTCACCAAGGAATTTAGTGCCGCTGCTCTCCGTCTCTACGATGCCGGAATTGCCTCAGTTTTCCTCCTCAATCGGGAAGATCGTCAGCTCACCAGAGCTTTGCAGGTAAGGAAGAATATTTTTAAAAAAAAGTGTTATCTTGAATGGATTACGTGGCTTCATTAAAAACTATACCACATTAGTCTAATAGGACACAGTCTCAGAATGTTTTTCGATTTTGGTGTTTGGCATAATAAAAAAAGCGTCCTACTTAGCATTTCACATTTACTCTGTTTCAGGTTAACAACACTGCACTAGCTCAGGTTATTGTCCTGCCTTCTCCTGGAAGTGCTGAATACAACAACGTTGTCAAGAAGATCATGACCTGCCATATCTGCCTGGGTAAAATCCGGCTTTAAGATGTAGCTTAATTATTAAAGATCGGCCACATCAGCCGTGGGTTTGAATATCTCCTTATCTGTTGTATCTTTCAGACTTCTGTGCACCAGATGTAACGTGTGACTATGTTCCTCCAAGTGGAGTCAGAGACCGGAGGGATTCCACCACTGACTTGGACATCGACATGACCTTCATTGTGGACAGCTCAGAGAGTACCTGGCCTTCTGTCTTCACAGATATTAAGCAATACGTTGGTCAAATGGTAGAGCAGCTGGAACTATCCCCTGAACCTGCCACCACCACCCATCACGCTCGAGTCGCGTTTGTCCAGCAAGCACCTTATGAATACCTTCACAATGGAAGCGGTATTCCCATCAGAATTGCCTTTGGCCTGACAGACCATAGGTCGGCAAACAGCGTCAAAAACTTCCTGCAGCATAAAGTGGACCAGTTGGAGGGAGGACGGGACCTTGCAGCTGCACTTGAAGGTACCGTGGAGCATGTGCATGAAAGTGCGCCGTATCCTCGCCACCTGAAAGTGTTGGTTCTGTTGGTGACTGGACCAGTAGAACAGCACGAAGAGAGGATAATAAGGGCCTCCATTGAAGCTAAATGCAAAGGGTACTTCATTGTGGTAATAGCGGCTGGAAAACGATTCAGTCCAGATGATGTTCGTATCATGACCAAAGTGGCAAGTGAGCCTTCAGATGTGTTCTTTAAGAGAGTGGATGGACCATCAGGCTTCTATGATGACCGTATTCAGACGTTTGCCAAATTGTTGCCCAAGTACCTTGGCCGTAAGTCAAACAAAATTAAACTTTGTGTTAATTGTGTGTTACGTTTGTAACATATAAGCCCATGTGCCCCTCTAAAGTCCAAAACCCCCTTTGACAGTTTCTTTGTTTTCTCTATGCAGTTGAAAATGCGTTCTACCTGTCTCCTGAAGTTTCTAAGGAATGCCAGTGGTATCTGAATGACCAGCTACACAAAAACCCATTAAAAACACACGAGTAAGTATAATGTTAATTTATATATATATATATATATGTGTGTGTGTGTGTGTGCATGTATGTGCATGTATGTATATGTGTGTGCGTGTATAATATGTAACATGTATATAATGTGTTAATATGCCTATGTGAACATAGTGAAATCTCTTTTAGCAAACACCATAAACACGAGGAAGTTCATGACAGAAAACCTAAAGGTACTGACAGCATGAATCGCAAGAGTCTTTGCTTACAGTCCTGATAGAGAATAATGTCACAAGTCACATGTTGTGTCTCTGTGTTGGTCCAGATACAGTTATGGAGAAGTTTCATCTGGTTAACGTCACCTCCAGTGGGTTCTCCTTACAGTGGCTGAGCGGTGACTCAACGGCCACTCATGAGGTTACGGTGACTCCGTATAGAGATCATCACGTGGTGTTGAGAAAAAATTTGACTGGCAGTCTTCTCACCATCAATGAGCTGGAGGCAGAAAAAATTTACAATGTTAGGGTCACCACTCGCAATGCTAACGGTCATGTTGCCGAAACCTACACAGGAACAATTCCCACAAGTAAGTTCCTCGTGTGTTTCATGACACAATGACTATGAAATTATTCTGTATGATAAAGTAGAATCCTTTACTGTTATGTAGTTAATGTAGCAAATTGTCCCAGCTGGTATTTTCTAGAGAATGAAGCAATAATAACAAAAGCTTGTACACCGAGATCTGTGAGATCTTTTTTTTTTAATATGACTGAACCTCAATTAACCAAATTAACCTTGAACGTACCGTTTTAAACAGAATTAGCTGAAAAGAAGGTTCATATTGTGAGTGAAAGGAGAACTGTACCTACTTCACCTTCAAGCAAAACAGAAATTAGTAAGTAACATGAAGGCTTTTTCCTCTTGGAGTATGAATGCATTTAAAATCAGCTAGTTAACCCCGGTTTGTCCTTTTAAACAGAATCGGCGGAACCCAAAATTGCGAATGCCGGTGAAGTAAGGGGAAGTGTCTCTACTGTTCCCTTAAGCACACCAGAAACCAGTAAGTGACGGTTCTCGATCTGCTGTCTACATCAATACGCAAAGCAGAGATTTGCATGCATACTGCTAGATCAACAGAGATGAGAGGCGTAAGTGCCTAAATCACTGAAATCCTGAAGTTGTTTTAAACCTCAGATTTACCTTTTCAACAGAATCGGCGGAACCGAAAATTGGTAACGCCAGTGGAGTGAGAGGAACCGTGTCTACTGCACCCTTGAGCAAAACAGCAATCAGTAAGTGATAGGTCTTGAATTATTTTTCCAATATGTAACATGCAAAGCAGAAGGAAACGTTTTGAGTGTGAAGTGTAAGTTGATCTTGTAAATCCTGGATCTTCTTAAAATGAAGTTCATCTCTGGTGTCTTTTAAAACAGAACCGGCAGAACAAAAGGATCTCACCCCAGGTGAAGTGTTTGGAATTATGTCCACTGCACCCCTACATAAACCAGAAATAAGTAAGTAATGTTAAGGACTCGTGTGAGTTTAACGCAATGCCTGTTGCATGTATGATTCAGCTAATGGCTACGTGAGCTCTAGTTACTCTAGTTTCTAGTTACTTAGTTATTAAAGCAAGTTAAATTGTCTTTAAACAGAGTCAACAGAACAGAAAGTTCCTGCTCGCAGTGAGGCAGTGGGGAAGGTGTCCAGCGTCCCCGTAAACAAACCAGAAACGGGTAATTGACACAGTTTTTGTTAATCTGCACATGGGTCCACATTTTACAGGAATGAAATTAATTTGCTTTGTTTTCCCGTGGTCTCCAGCTGACTTTCATCTGAGTTGTTTTTGAAGAACACATTGTTCAGATCAGACTTGAAAGCAAATTTTGAGAGCTTTGGTATAAAGATCCTGTTATTAGAGTTTTCCTGTGTTTCATCATTATGAGTAGATCTAGCGCTAAAACATAAAGACAAAGCCAAGGGTGAAATGTTTGTGAATACAGTTTCAATTCTAATGATTTTTAGAAGAAGCTATATACTGAAACAAGGAGGCCTATTTCAAGCGAAGTTTTCTTGTGGGTTTGTTCTGACTAGAAAAGAATCTGTGTTTGTTTTAAGTAAGACGGCATGTGTAATATCTCAAGTTTATTTGAGCATGTTTATGGGTATTTAAGGATGTCTTTGTTTGACAATCCGTAAAATGTTATTTGTTTACAATGTTCACACTGCAGGGATTTTGGAAATGCTAAATCTTAAACATTGTGGAGCGCTTTAGGACAGAGACACTAGACATAGCAAAGCACTGAGGTTATTGTCTCCATAAACTGATCATAGTCACTTTCATTTTTAATTCTACCAAAAACTGGATGTCCACTAACTTACATTTAAGAAACTATTTCGCATTAAGCATGTTTTCTCTGTGCTGTGGCCATTTCTCAAATGTCTGCTTCATAACCTCTGTAGTTAATGTGGCTGAGATCACATTTATTAAGTGCAGATGTTTTGCAAGTGTTCAAAAGTGTGGAACTGTACAGTGACCTGGTTATTGGAAAGGCATCAAAAATGAGATGAGATTTGAGTAAGATAATCAGATTACGCATCAATATAAGAACAAGTACAAGTACAAGTACATCACTGTTCAATTAAACCAGACGAACTATGGCAGTATTTACAGCATGCGTATGCTGGTCCATATAAAAAATGGTGATTTGCATATTCATAATTTGCATATTAATATGTTTAATCAGCTAACCCTTGTGAAATAATTTTTAATGTCTTTTAATGTAATACCGGTGTCCTAGTGTTTACTGATTTTAGGTGCATTTTAACCAACATAACTAACCCTCCCTGTCTATCATTTCATAATAAACCCTTCCTGTTTGTCTGTTTGTTTATTTGCATGTTTCAGTTAACAATCTAATGGACCCATGTTCACTTGACTTTGACTCTGGACTGCCATGCAAAGACTATGAAATTAAGTGGTACTTTGACCGAAAGAATGGACTCTGTGGACAGTTCTGGTTTGGAGGTTGTGAGGGGAATGACAATAGGTTTGAGACCGAGGCAGATTGCCTCAAACGGTGCAGGAAGACAGGTAGGTGTGACCTTGACGCAGCGAGCCGTCATGCTGTCTTAGTATTCTGACGTTTTCTGAGATATCTTCACACTTTATCTCTAGGCTTCTACCAACCACTCGTATATGGAAATACAATACAGTCAGAATAATTTTTGTTTTGTTTTTCTTCCACAGTGACTGATCGGAAAGTTAGCGATGAGCCAATCAGAGAAGCCTTTCCACCAGCACCTGCTCCAGGTCAGTGCACCAGTTAACCTGAAGAGCGTTCACAAACCTCTAGATGTTTCTCTAGAAGTTTGAAGCCGATTATGTCACAGATTCAGCTGTAGTACAATTCTATAAAAAAAAAACTAACTTGTAATCCACATTACAAATACAATTCATAAAATGTATTGCATGTATGGTATATCGGATGACACAGCTGAAGGTAAAGACCTGCCTGTGTTTTCTTCTCGTTGTAACAGTTGCCCTGCAGTCCGCTGTGGACGTCTGCAAGCTACCCAAGGAAGAAGGCACCTGTGCTAAATTTGTGCTGAAGTGGTATTTTGACCCGTTAAGTGGAAGCTGTACACGCTTCTGGTACGGAGGATGTGGAGGAAACCAGAACCGATTTGACACACAAGACGAGTGTGTAAGGACCTGTGGAAAACCAGGTGTGTTTACTTCTGAAAAATATGGCACAAATATATATATATATATATATATATATAGATATAGATATAGATATAGATATACCATCATACATTGTATTTCTTCATATTTCTTCATGTAAAATTCAAATACTTTTCAACATAAAAAAATTTAGTTTTTTTTGTTTTATTTTTAACATATATAAATATTCTGTACAGCAGCGTGTGACATTTATACAGCTAACACAGTGTAAAAACCCGTCGATTGAGCAACCAGTAATGAAATGTATTGTTTGTTTTCAACAGCACCCGTTAAACATGGAGTCATTTCTGCAGTTAAAACATAGAAACTAATGAAGACCGTTAGCTAACTGCTGACAACGCTCAGAGGATTTAGCACCTAGAACGAGAATCTTCACCAAGATGCCTGCACTGGATTCTAGCCAAAGATTGATCCAAAGATTACCTTGAAGTAGTATTTTTCACTAAAGAAAGAAGTATTATTTGTTTCGTGCTGGTGCTACATTCAGTTTATTTTTCATGTTTAAAAAAATTGATTGTTTCATGTGTGTCTGTGGGTAAAAGCAAAAGTTAACGTCCAGGACAAAATAGCTTTTTTTCAGTGGTATTTTGTTTTTTTATGTGGTTTTAGTTTCATAGACAAAATCTTGTGGGAATATCTCAAACAAAACATATCAATAAATCTTTGTAGTTATGAGACAGGTTAATAACAGTTTAGGTACATTCTAGAAAGATCTGCTCTTAAATTACTGCAAGCTCTTTATTAAACTTCACTGTTTAGAAGAAGGAATCTCTCCTTATGGTCGAACCGCCGGAGAAGATTTTATGATTTCATTAAACCAATCCTATGTTGACGTTTGCACATCTAAATTAGACAGTTACGAAAATGACCATCATCCTTTTGGCAACGAGTCTTTTTTTTATTATTATTAAACAAAATGCACTTCTGGAACCTTTGCCTTACACACAAGTTATGGGTTCAAAAAATATGTAAAATTTCAAAAGAATGTATTTGTCGAGTTGTATTTTGGGAAATGTTGGGTGGGGGGGCTTGGTTTAAAAGTTTGTACTTCATTTGGAAATGGGAAGATATAAATAAATCTTTATATAAAACTATTTTGAATCTCTTGCTTGTGCTTTTTATGTCACATTGTGTGTGTTTAAAGGTGATTTTTCTCTGTGTATTCATGTGAGATATTTTGAGAATAAGGCTCTGAAGGTTTACTGTGTGCTCTAAAACCAGTTTAGGTTTTATAATGAATGTTTAAGCCTGAATTCTCTTTAAGGACAGAGAGTGTACAGTATGTTGAGAAGAGTTTAGCTTCTGACTTCCTGAGGGTCGGCGAAGCTGGAATTTCCTCTCCTGTGTGCAGTTCCACCTTCTTCCTCACGCTGGAAATCTCCTCAGACCGAGATTGTCTGGGGAGGACAGTCCGCTTCTCATTGAGACAGACGTTGTATGAATCACCCTCCATGGCAACTGAAGATAACAAACTATGATAAACATTTAGTGTTGAGTAAACATTTAGTATGTGTGACCCTCTACAGAGGCACTAAACGGATTAGATTAGTCATAGGTTTTCATGGCATCACCTTAAAATGTCAGAAATGGGTTTTACAGGAACATTTATTAAGGTTGTTAAAACAAAGTTATTAATAATTGCTTAAAATAGAAAACTACGTCATCTCCATCCACAGTTAAGCACAGTAAGGCATAAATTATCACGACTTTTTAAACACTGGCCCCAATTCAACGCCCACCATGTACACACAGTCTAACTCGTCTCTGTGTGATTATACCCAGCAGTCTGTCATTCTGTTTGTAAATCCATCACGGTAGCATATACACGGCATATTGCATTATTTTGAAGTTGGATATCATGAACTGCACGTGGCCTGTGGGCTACGCAGAATCTCTGCGGCTTCTTCCCATGCAGTAAATGCGTCGCTGCACAAGTCATATAAATAGTTTTCAGCAGAGCAGTCAGTATTTTCTTTACTGCGCCATGTTTATCCCTGAGAAACAAGCAATGAGTCACGGTAACACCAGATGCTGTTATTTATAATGTCTGTTACACAGCTTATACTGTACATATACTGTAACTGTACGTTTCTATTTCTTGTTAAAATAGAATTTATTCTTGTGTCTTACACCAAATCAACACACTATTATTGATTTGGCATTATCTGGAGTCTCAAATCAAAACAGAGGTGACTTTAAGCAAGTGTTTACTATCAGTTTGTACAGTGAATATGACAGAATGATCATTGTTCTCATGGTTAATTTGTTAAATTCATCTGAAAAGCTTCAGTTTCTTCCCTTTGTGACTTTTATCCCAGGCCTTTTGCTGATGACTCACTGTTGTGGCGTTTTGGCTTTTCATGAGTGCAATGAAACACAACCCACCATATATTTCAAATCATGAAAGGCTCACCATTAATTCTAATTCATGTATCTGCACTGCATCAGAAGCGAAATCTGTTTCTATTTGTCCAAAGCATTTTATTACGCTGACAGCATTTCTGTCTTTTAATCAAATTCGTTTAGTTATATGAATTAAAAATGAATAAATTCAGTTAAGATTATTTCATGGGTGGATAAACAAATTAAAATGTCTGAAAATACAATGAACCCACAGCTAAACGCCACGTTTCTGTCCGTTTTAAACTGAAAGCATTTTTGAAACGGCACGTTTTATCTTTGAGTTAAAACAAACATTTCTAACAAACTGGCCGTTTTTTCCTGTAGCTCAACTTACAGAGCACTGTCACTTTTAATAAAGATGTTTACCAAAGTTTTGTCAGATTGATTAGTATTACAAGCAGCTACAAAATAAAAACTGCTAGTTATTTCGCTTTTTTCTACTCAAGTGCCTGTTTATTTTGTGACTAGCTCTTTTTTTTGTCCAGCTCAGCACAAGAGTTTCATCCCACACTCATTTTGAAATGTCCAGCCTCAGAGGACTCATTAGCCCTCTACCCACAGACATCTCCTGCTTCAAATTAAAGATGGGAAAAATCCTTTTTCCACTGGCTACAAACATCCTGACTCTTTTAATCTGCCTCCATTTTGGGTCTGTAAAAATATGCGTCAGCAATGAGAAACCACATGCTCAGTTTCTCAGGTCCAACTTGTTCCGGAACCAGGCTAACGCTGGCCAGAATCTTTGATCTTGAAATATTTGTGTTTTTTGACATGGAAATATGACCTGCTCTGCTCCATGCTGGTCAATTTCTTTTGTGCAGCTTCTAATGGTAAATGATCTGTTCCATCTTCCACAATGATCGGAGAGCAGCATGTGTGTTCATTTCATATTAAGAGTAGCAAACATGTTAACAAGAACCAATTGTCATGAAATCTGGTAGCATTGCAAACATCTGCTTTTCCATATCCTGACAGACCCCAGCTTCCAGGGAGCGTTATGTAACTCCTTGGACCGGACTTGTTGGAAAATTACTGTAAACCTTGTGGAACAGTAGCAGGCTGCGGTTGTATGGGCTTTCTCAGCAACATTTAATGTTGTGAGAATGAGATGCAATTTTGATTATTCTTGTTAGTTTATTGAAGTGTTTTTGTCTCAGTGCTGCCAAATACAAGACCTAATGATGAGGGAGTCCAGAATTTGGGCCTTCCCCAACCCCCAAGTCCAAGTTGGGAATAAAACCAGTTTGTTTCTCCATGTGCTGACTGCAGTGTATTTTGTGTTTAGACACCAACTTGATATGTGGTGTGCCGGGGTTCCTGTTAGTCCGACCGCTTCCACAGTTTACATTCAGGCACATAATGACTCACAGAATTATCCACCTCTGCTCTCGCTAACAAAGCACGTGCCGTATACAAAACCCAATTAGGGATTTCCATATGGGACCGATTAAACTACTGATTGTGAGAATCATCATGAAATTCTGTGAGGTTAAGCGCATTCTTTACATCAGTGAACCATCTGCAACGTGTAACAATAACTACTTCATAGTTTTACACCATAAATCCACCAGAACAAATGGCTTCTTCATTTTAAAACAGCAATTTTGTGCCTCACACAAACACTTTAATACTTCATAGCTTTGGTCTCAGCTTGTGACTCATCTGCCCATGTGGAAACATTTTCTCCTCACATGTGGCGGGATTTTTGTTTATATAATTTTGATGCATCCATTACTCTCTCTTTTGACAAATAACGGTTCTTTTTCAACGGCTTATAGCTCTTTACCAATAAACAGAACTTCTGAACAGATTTCTGTTTGGTGCATTTTCAACAGCTGCGCACAATAACGGTACTAGGCGCTAAATTTTAAATGATACTAAGAATTAGTTTTACTGCAGCAATACTAGGAATAATGACTTAACATACCCATGAAGATAAATGCCATAGAAACAAGTACAAAGTGATACACCGATGAAACAAAAACAGGCAAAAACAGTCAAACCATCTGGAGGAACCTGAACCGTCAATTACAAAATACTGCTCAGACTCCAAAGGTTTAATTTAAGGCTCCCAAGATTGTTCTGTTTACTGCAGACACAATGTCTTGTTTTCTAACAGCACAATGCATTTTTTTTTAAAGAAAGCATAGACAATAAATTTGGGGAAGAACTGGAGAGATGCGTTAACCACGTCACTTCCATGGCATGTAACATGATGGGATACAGACATTAACCTTGGAATAAATTACCTAATTAGGAACAGCCACTGGCATTTTACGAACAGCTGTCTTAAAAGAAGCTGTGTATTTGTTAGCCTACCTCAGGGGTGCCCGTTTTATTAACACAGACCAAACCAACGCTGATTTATCATTTGTCAGGTGGACCAAAGCACCAAGTTTAAAAGCTTAGCTGTAGACATCAATCCTTTTGCTAATATAAAGACACTTGGTTCACCAAAAATGTAAATGAAGGAAAAATGCTGTCTGAAGGATAAAATCCAAACTGACTAACCTATTTTATATCTAAAGGTTAATATTTTCATTCCCGTTCCAGCGCTTATGAAGACACTTATTTGTCTGTTGAAATCACATGACACAGGCCAACAGCTGTTGTATTTCGTCTCCTTCAAATCCACACTGCGTGAGAAACTGAGGGAGTTCAGAACATCTGACCAGCAGAGAGAGATGTGCTGTCAACAGATAGTGAGAAACATTTAAAGCCTCTTAACTGTGTGCCAAACAAAACAATTTGCTGTACTGCTATTGGTTTGTAATGTAAAAACACCTGTTAGAAAAAATATGGTTTTTAACTATTATAAGCTGTTCTCTTTTGTTTTTGTTTAATTCTTATTTTGTATGTTGCAAGTCTAAGATGCAAAACACTACATTTATTCATTTGGCAGACGCTTTTATCCAAAGTGACTTACAGTGAATTCAAGGTACACATACTTTTTCAGGACTTGTCTTCCCCTGGGGTCGAACCCACAACCTTTGCAGTGTTAATGCAATGATCTACCAGTTGAGCTAACAGGAAGGCATTCTTTTACTTCTTTTACTTTATTTAGTGTTTCACCTCATAACACTGACAACATCTCATGTTATTTTGAGTTGCTCTCAAAGAAAACTAGTCTTATTTTTTCTTTAAATGTTTAAATGAAACTCTCAAAAGTGTGGGAAACAACTTCACAATTTACTATTTAGCACAAATTCACCATTTGCCCTGTTACAGAAGGAGTACAGCCTGACATGGGACACTGAGACAACAAATACACACAAAGATCAAACCATTCTTATGGATATAATGATTTTATGCTGAAAAATAATAACTTACAGTTTCAACATCAGCATCATATTCTAAAGCAGATGTAAAACTTATACAAAGACAAAAACTATTTGGAAATCTTGTCACTGTGTAAGACATGAGACCAAAAATATAAAGACATTGAGGATGCATCACTGGGCATGACAGACGAATGTGTCTAAGAGTCCTGGGCACCAAACGAAAAAGATCTTCTTCAGAGTTGGTGAGGAAGAGGATGGAGAGGGTGGGGTGCTTATCAGTTTTCAAGAAAAGCCACGTAGTCGGTAAGTCTGGCCAGCTGTTGTTCGTTTGGAACCAGAGAGACCGGGGGTGGATCTGTGCAGAGAGAAACACAAAGAAACATAAGAGACTCCTTCAGCTTCTTTTAATCTGCTTTATAACACAAAGACATTTAAATGTAAATAAACCCACAATGGCTAAAAGAACAAACACACAGTTGTGTGCAACAGAGTAAGAGTCTCTGCCGTTGGGATGCAACAACCCAAGTAAGAAAAATTCCATGGATATGATGTTAAATCCGTAAACATTGACGTGCGCTTCAGGTCATCTGTACTGGGGATTAATTTCTCAATCATCAGTTTCTCTAACGTGTTGCAAACATCTGCGCTGTCTCACGAGAATCATTCCAAAACCCAGATGCTGCTCGCTGCCGTCTTATAAAACGGAGCTCAACGGTTTCTGACAAACACATTTAAAGCCGTTTGCCTTGCAATATGTATCGGTGTTAAAAAGATGTGAAATGATTGTTTTGAACTGTGATGGTTTGAGCAAATGAGCAAAGAACATGAGAGAAGGATTCACATGCGTGCTATGAGAAAGACACGCAGGAGCGTCAACTCAATGGAACAAGCTTTTCTGACAGCGGAGGGGCCATGAATGAAACCTTATGAAGAAATGAGTCATAGTAGGATTAAAAGTGATTCAAAACAAGTGAAAGAGCGCCCCCACCTGGTTTCTGTGGCATGATCATCCTGGTGTTTGGATCTGCCTGCCACCCGTGGCTCACAACACCTTCAGTGAAAGAGAAAGACACATTTTTATACAGATAACAGTTTGTTTTTCGCTAAGGCTGAATCTCACATTCCAACTTTAAACCAATACAAGTTAATCTGAAGAACACAAAAGTAAATAATTCATATTCTACTAATGGCCTGAAAGTACTTCAGAAGAACTTCAGGTATGTCAAATGAGCTACAAATGTGAATCTGAGCTAAAAAGATGGACTGATGGCACAGAAAATGGAGAGTGTGTGAATGTAGTTGAAACACAAGAAAAATCTAACCAACTGTAATGTTTAATATTTCATAATGTTCATAAAACTTCTCAAAGCGTTTATCTGAGATGAGAACGTACCTTTCACCGCTTCTTCTACAGAATATCCCACGAAAGCAGCAAAGTCCTCTGCACTTATTGAGGTGTACGCTTGTGCCACTAGCCCGTACGCCCTTCTGCGGGTGGATTCTGAAAAACACAAATGGCAGAGATCAACTCACTGGAGCTACAGAATGCAAGAAAAGATCTCCCATCACAAATGCAAACTCTTCTTCTATTCATAATTCTATATAACTCTTCGCACTATCATGGCAGATAGACAGAGACAAGCAAATCATACATGGTAAAAGTGGCTTTTGTCTGAGAAATCAGTGGCATGTAATTGTATTCTACATAGTGCTACAACATTTTGCTGACAAATAATCATTTCTTGAGCTGAAAATGGTTGCTTTGGTTGGCTAAATGAATGAAGAATGTTTAAGAATATCAAAGGGTTTTTTTCGTGCATGTTGCCTTTTTTTAGTCATTTTCTTACTAGACAACGTAAGTCTCAGGTCCTAAGTTCTGACTAGCCTTTAAGCTCAACAGGAGCTGCTGAGAAGGACATTACTGATGGGGGCTGGGAGGCAGTTCCATGTGTTCTATTCTGGTATTCTAGCCCAAGGTCCTCCCGACCATATCTTGTCCCCTTACCTTTTAAAAATAGCACCACGGGTCTCCAGAGATAAAGGTTGAGGGCTTAGAGTTTAAACACATTTAAATTAAAACGGTTACCTTTAGATTAACTTCTGGATATTCTTAAGGGTGTATTTTGTTGGTTGACATTCTAGAAAACAATTCAAACCTCACAACAAAACTCAATATTTGAACATTTTATTTCATACTAAAGCACCAAGTACACATTTACTGTATGCAAACGTAAAGTACAGATTTGTGTAACCACTTATTGTAAAACAAAACAATTTTAAGCCATATCTGAAGTCCAACAAGGTACAACAATGTAAAAGACAACTTCTAAAGTGACAACAGAAGTATATTAACGAATACAAAAGTATAAAAATGGCACCTAAATAAAACATTACACTGTGATATTCTTATGAGTTGAAATGTGGACACTGCTTAGCAGCGATATCCAAACATCAGAAACCTAATTCTCATTGTCACTGTTCTTGCTTCTGCAGCCATCTTGATCTTGTCCTTCCTCACGTCCTATTTATACTTCAATAACATTAACAGTGTGATCCCTTCACTCCTCTTCCTCCTCATCCTCAGCATCTTCAAATTCCTCTTCATCATCTCCTCCAAAGTCCATCTTGGACAGCAAAGTTTCCACATGTTCTGTATCCAGCGTGAAATGGTCCATTCTTTCGAAGCCCGGTTCTGGTCTTTCTTCAGCCAATGAACTCTTTGCCACATCCTTCGTCTGGACAATCAGGTTCTTTGAGGCCTGCAGGAACTCTGCAGCACCACTTTGCTCCAGTGCACGAACTGCTGTGTCTGTTAACTCCGTGGCTGCCTGAAGACGATCTCCATAACGTCTAGCCAGAGCTCTAAGAGCAGCTACTTTGTCGTCCTGCTCCTTACCGATACGTTCCAAGAGGGCGTTTTTGCGTTCCTCCAAGGCAGCATACAGGGAATCAAAGCTTTCACCCAGCCTCTGCTTAGCCTGCTGAGCATTCTCCTGAACAGCTGTGCAGGCCTCCTCCATCTGGTTGAGCAAAGCTTGAAGGCGCCCATTTCCTGCCACGAGAGCGTCAATGGCGTTACTCAGCTCTCCTTTTTGAGCCTGGTAGACACTAGCAAGTGGTGACACCTCACAGTCTTTATGCTGGCCAAATACCTTACACATGGAGCAAGTGGGGATTTGATGGGTCACGCAGTAGATGTTGATCTTCTCATCTTCATGCTCTTGGCATAATGGTTCCTTGGAGCTCTTGGGTTTTATAGCTGGTTCCTGTGTGGTGCCACCACTCCCACCTTCTTGTTGTTGTTTGTATATGTCAATTATGTTCTCGACTAGAAGATTTCTCTGAAGTCCATGCACACCGTGACGATCAAGAACTACTTCGAAACGACAAGTAGGGCACCTGAAGACACCACCAGAGAAACGATAAGGATTTCGAGAGTCATAAAGATCACTAGCACATCCCCGGCACAGGTTATGTTGACAGGGCAGGATCACCACCGGTTTGGTGAACATGTCTAGACAGATCGGACAGCTCAGCTGTTTCTCAAGACTCTCCATAGAGCCAGGAGAGCCCAACAAAGAGGCAGTTCGCTGAATATCCATGTCAAATTACCTTAGATTGTCTCCTTTTGCTTTACCACTTACTAGCTATAACTTAGCTGTTTAAAAAGTTAAAAATAAGCTGCACTGTGGCTGTAACTGAGTCCTTGCAGTTGTCTGAGTTGATCTGGGGCACAGTAGCCCTGGTATTTATATGACCCCCAGCCAATGGGTGACATACCTTTCCACCGACCAATCAGAGCACAAATTCCTATCCATTTTTGGAGACGGAAAAGCCCCCACCAGCTTGAATCTATGTGTTGTGTCACAATGACACCATAACACTGCTACCCGGTACAGTGAGATTTCAATGTCAATATTGGGACTGTGACAAACAAGTTTCATGTATTGGGCAATTCAAAGTCTGCAGAGAGAAAACAAATCTCTGTCTGTCCTAAACGTTATTTCAAATGTATCACTATCCACAGATAAAAAGACACCATGACATTGTACAATAATCCGATCTGAAATGTTAATCTCAAACAAATGAACATATTATTTCATGGACAAGTGAAACAAATTTTTACTTTCCTGATATCAAATGTATTTGTTTTGGTTCTCTAGTTAACCAATCACTTAGCTACATCACTAACTTCTTTATTAACCATTTTGTGTAACCCAATGAAAACTTTATGCAAACCAAACTTAAACTTATGTAAACATAACTAAAGTTTTCAGTTTCACACAGATAAGTCCTCTAACAATTTAGTCTCGTATTTCTTGACAACCTAAACATCCGAATTTTCATTTTTTAAAGCAAAGCATCTGCTTGTGAAACGACAAACAAGTCTTGACAACCTAAAAAAAACAGTACACAGGGAATACATGGAAAAGGTTATTTTTAACCTATCCTTGTCTAGGGAAGGTCAGGTGCTGGTACGTGGGGATCAGATGAATGCTGTGATCCCATTGGTCACTGTATTAAACACAGAAAAGTCTGCAAAGAAACATTAGACCGGAACTTCATGAACATCTCCATTGTCCCCACTTGTATAAAGGCAGTTATCACTAGAAGGACTCACACTTGGTCTATGAATACGCCGAGTTAATGTCTAAGCTAAAAATAGTAATGAACTCTTTGAAATGGAATCTGAGAGCAGGATAGACGTTTCTTCTCAGGGTAAACATATGTTTCTTGCTGCACATCACTTGTGCAATAACCATGTTTTGCATTTTCTATGTAACAACTCCAACAGAACATACATACAGCATATGTGCATAACATGTCAGTATATACCTATAGCACTGACAACATCATGTTTTGACATGCTTTGACTATAGTAAATTTCATTTCTTAATATGTACATTCAACTTTCAAATACCATATGAGAGGAAACCTTATAGTTAATGATGTGATAAAGTGTTTAATATTGAATGCACATTTAACAAGTATCAAAAGTTTTTTTACAAACATAACAAAACCTAACAAAAGTCTCTTCAGAGTTTTACACTCGACACATGCCCAACTTTTAATAAAATGGAGTGTAAAACCAAAAACCTCATAAAACAACAATTATTAAAAACAACCACAATTGATATAACAATTGATCTGACCACCAAACGTCAAAAGCTGCTGTACACAAATAAACGTGTGTAAGGGAAACAAATAAAACAAACTTGTCCAGCCCTACCCAACTCCCCCAAATAGTCAACAATAACAAAGGGTGAGTTTGTTACAAGAAGCACGTACCTCTTAAAGCCTCCATCACAGGTAGGATGTTTTCGGACCATTGGTAAGCAGCAATCGCTGTGTAGATGCCTGGAAAGTCTCGCTGCCATATACGCTGACCTACAGCCCATATAGCTGCCAGCTCTGGGTTTGCCTGTGGGAACAAACTCAAAGTCAGAGTCCTGAAATTATTGTCATGCCATAAGACTGACTGCTAAACTCACCGTCTTGATCGCTTGAGGTATCCGTTTCCATAGATATCTTGCATTGTTCCTGTAATAGTTATGACAAAATGATGACAGCACGAACTAACAGTATAAATGAATACATGCATGATATGGGAATAAACTTACATGTCGTTGTGTAAGAGATACAGGACCAGCAGCTGGGAATAAACCTGAGGCGTTGCGATGCCACCAGGAGCCTAAGATGACATGTTTTAACACATTAAAACGACATATATGTACAATCAAACACTTACTGATATCGTACTAGCTCAGGTTTGACTGTATATAAAGACGGTATGAATTAATACTACAGCTGTAATGTACGTGACAGCCCTAAATACACGTGTGTCGCTACTAAACGACAACATTAAACGTCCACAAAAGACACGCATGCGTACACACAGCTCTGTATTTACCTCCAGCTCCTGGGTTTCAAATTGCAATAACAGTTTATCATCAAGTTCAGCCATCATAACAGACACGGGCATCTTTAACACGAGCTGCTAACGGCTAAAGGAAAACGAAAGCGGCTCGGGTTGCCGTCATTGCGCCGCACTGACACCTGCTGGACCGGAGAGCAAACGACGCCGCCACGTTTCTCCATAACGGAGGACTAAACAATGAGGGTTTATCGTGGTTAGTGCATCCATAGCACTTGAACTTTGGATATATAGTGTTGCGATTAGACACGTTACAATAAGAGAAATGCACGGTCGTTGAATTATGTTTAATATACTAAGTCATGTCAGTACAAACACTGATCTGTGTGCCACTTTAGTATCAGCTTTAGTATGGCTAATATTTGCTCTTTGAATTATGAATGTATTGCATCCTATTGTTTTTAAATACTGGGCTTTGTTTAATACTGTGCTATTTATCAATTGAATCCGTTTTAATGTAGTATTGAAATAACAGCTGGCCTTTTGCATATTGCGTGCTGTATCTGACATTGTTATATGCTTTTAACAATTGTTTTTTGATTTATTCACAGGCCCATTTCTGAAAACACAACACAAACAGATCACGGGGCTTACAGAAGCTCAACGCTTCCCAGAAAAATGTCATGTTGTACCGTCTGACTCTCCTAACATTGTGGGCCAGCTGCTCACCAGTTTAATGTCTAGTAGGAAAATCTCTGCAGATCCACACTCACTGTTATAATCCACCTTTCATAACACCTCCCTGTATTTAGAAACATGTCACCTGAATCACATTGTGATGTTACTGTGATGCCTGGTCTGTAACATCTCATCATTGTATAAACTTTATACTGTGGCGACGCGTCAGCAGGTGATACTGGCCAACTGGGAGAAAGATTATAGTGTCTGTACAAACTTTTACCTTTATCAGACTTGTTTGCTCCACTTCTAAAACCACGACCGAGATTTTAGACACAGTTTTCACAGTATAAACTATTGCCAAGGCCCTATAAACATTAGATCAGCTTACAGTCTCAGCTCTCTATATTTAGACAGCCACTGAGAATAACAACAGATGACACTTATTACAGTCTCGGGCAATATGTCAGAGGATATTGCATTGAGTTACTCTCCAGAATCAGAGTTTGTTAAGACCCTTAAAGAAGCACAGAGTAAAGAGGACTATCAACTAATACAGACTCTTCTGAAAGAGGCAAACAACGCAAATCCAGACGTCATTATTGAGCTGTCAAACGATGATTGGATGAAAGACCCTGACGTCGAGCTCCCCCCAGCGGTGGTAGTGGGTAAGTGCAACCCTTACATGCTACTGGTGGGTGATGCTGAGCGTGCAGAACTTGGAGGGTCCTCGAAGGTGATGACGAAATTCATCACAGTAATGTTTTTAGGTTTTTCATTTTGTGTTTTACACTTAATTATAGCAGAACTCAAGCATGCCTTAATGTGAGACATTTTTGTGGGACATTCTCAGGTCAAAGAGGAAATTGGACATTTAAATAGTTGTTCATAAGAGTTCATAAGGGTTGAAGCTCTTTTTGGTAATTAAATCAGTTTATAATGATTTTTAGGGCATTGCCATTAATGTCAAAATCACAAATGCAAGCTATTAACATGATCTCTTCTTTGACATCTGGCAGTTTTCAGGCATCTCATTGTAAGACCTGATGTCTAAATAAATCACACAGACCTATTTACAGTATATTTTCCTTTGCTAAATTCAGCTGAGTGTTTATGGCTACAGTGGTTCCAATGTAAGGTCAGATTAAGGTCCAACTGCTTTCACATGTGACTGGCACCAACACATCTGCATTCAAACTTCCCATAACATCAGCCCAGCTTATTGTTTGGCCCTTGCTTATCAAATGATCTTCACATGTTTAGCTGTAATAGAGGAGGACAATCAATCGTCAGGCTGAAAAGATAAGAGTTTATATCCAGGAAAAAATGATGCCCTACCTTTTGTTACTGGAATTAGAGTTGATAGCACAGGGCACTTTTGGAATTAAGGTCACAATGTAAAGCACTGGTGTGGATCAGATTCCTGGCCGGACATGCGGCAGGTCTGATTGGAGGACAATGAAGCCGTACCTCATGATTTGTTGAAATGGATTGTCTGGTTCTATTTCTGGGTAGTGTGGCTGTGATCTCACCACCATTGCTCTTCACTCAGCTATGCGTCTGGCATATTTATCGAACTGACCTCTCGAGAGCTGTGTTGTTTATGTAAACAATGATCGAAGCACTCGTGTCATTTGATCACATGTCATTGGTACTAAAATTATATGATGTAGGGCAACAGTGATAATGTATAAATAGCCTTCAAAACAGTAAGAATCTAGCAGGAAAGTGTCATCACAGGTAGCAATGCTCTCCCAAGCCAGTACGACGTGTGTTGGGAGTCGTAAGGCCACGTTCTTGACCGAGAGAAGGCGCTCTTCCTTAAACAGCGGTGAGAGGGATGGGAAAGACAAGGTTAGGGGCTATAAACAACCAGGGGTGGACTTCACTTGTCCCCCTGTTCTCCATGACCTTCTCACCCACCACTGGAGGGACTTGCAGGATGGATTCTCTGACGTAGAGGAACTGAACAAAGTGCTTGAGTTCCAGAGCGATGAGCTGCTATGGACCGCTCAGAAGCGAGGTGAGTGAGATACCATAAGATGAAGATGAGACCCAAAATGAAATAATAAAGAGTGTCTTGTGTTTGTTTCAGGAGCGAGCGGGAGTTAGTTTATCAGTCACACAGATTTAGCATCATTGTGTTTGTCCGCATGCAGACATATGAACATAGATCATTGTGCATTCATACATTTAAACATTTATGGAAATAATACTTGTGAAGTTTCAACATTTATGAAAATGAAACTTGCAAAACGCATACCAAAAAATCTAGTGGCTGAATACCACAGTTTCAGCTATGCTGAAAATGTCCTGTTGTAAATCTGTATATCTGTAAATATCTGCTGGATGTGTAAATGACAGATGTGTTATAATCCAGGATTCTACAGTGGACAGCTTGTCTGCTAGTAAACACCCCTCACATTCCATGCAGTTCCTTTTGTAAAAACAGCCACGCGTCTTGCATAAGGCAAGCAGACGCATTTGAGCTTTCGTGCAAGAATAACAAAGCTTGCCCTTTTCCAAAATTGGCTAAACATGCCACTCTTTGCAAGTCCCTTATTACTTAAAAGCCCTTAACTCGTTGTGCTTTATGCTGTCTGTGGGCGCATACACTATTACTGGAGAGAAAAATCCGTGTTGAGTCGACACAGGATTTCTGGGGGATTGTGGTAATCTTTGCATAAATGAATGCCATGCACCGATCTATTCCCGGGGGTTCTGACTCTGGCTCTGTTTGGCTCTGTTTCCATGCAACACTGAGTCCTGCAACCCATTCTCAAAGAGTTTTCTTGTGTGCCCTCGGAATGCCAAAATGATCTCATGCAAAGACGAGATTAAACCATTGCACTTAAAACCTGTGCTTCGACTATAAATATCTCACAGGCACTTTTGGGCATACGTGAAAGTACTGCAGCACGTAAAATCGGATCTGTTTAACAACAGAGCGTGTTTTAAATGTCCCTGTAGACACGGGTCTATTATCCAAATAAATGAAAGACAACGTGGATGTTGGAAGCTCAGGGGATTTAGCCTTTATCCCATACATCTACCACTAAATATGGAGCTAGTAAGGTTTGAGCGACCGATGGAGAACAATGGCCTGCTAAAAATAGTAGTAAAATAGTGCTTGAAGTCATAGGAGAAATATGACTACTGCTATATAAATCAACTCTTCCATAGCTTTGGTCATTTGGTGGACTAGTGGTATGAGATGTTGAGAACTATGCGATTTGAGAACCTTTGCTCCACCGTGCAGTTGAATGGACAGCAGGCTCTGCTGGTCAACAACAGCGAGGCAGGGCAAGATCACTGGGAAAGAGCTCATTTGCGCTCCTTGCAGCTCTATAGAGCCGTTGTAAAGGGAGACACAACAGGGCTTCGTACTCTTCTTAAGAGGAATTACATTGAGGTCGATGTGTTTTACAACGTGAGCCGGGAAGAACTTCAGTGGCAAGCTCACCCAGACAATACGTTTGGACCTTCAGGTATGACATACGTTGAAGGTTCATCAGAAATCTACTAATGTTTCTTTGTTGTGTTGATGGATGAAGCATTTATCGTGTACTGAGGTATTGTCTTTTTTGATTGGTGCTCCTATGTGGCACAAGTAAAACTAAATGAGCAAAGATCTACAGGTGGATGTAAAGATGGTTCTTATGCAGATGAACGTGTAACACAACCTGATTGAAGACTGCAGGTTGAAGAGCTTGAGAAACCTCACACTGTTTAATTATTATTGTTTGTTGAAATGTGTTACTTTTACTCATTTTTCTGAGCAATTCTAACCTTTAATTTCTATTTTTATTATATTCAGGGTTTATTTTAAAGTTGTCTATTTCCTTGACACAAATACTTTTAAGAATCCTGCCTTGAATATTGTGTTGAGAAAGCAGGAAATTCATTTTAAAAAATATAACTACTTATTTTGTATCGGTTTTGTAAATCTTGTTGCTTGTGTGATTTATCCAACACATTGCACATCAAGCAAATACATTGCAGCTGTAATGGTCCTATAATGTCTTTTTCAGGTCTTTGGTCTTTGGAATATAAAAGGGAATTGACAAGCCCGCTGTGTATAGCTGCTGCACAAGGTTTTACTGAATGTCTGCTGTATTTACTGGAACACGGTGCGCATCCCAACCTCATCGCGGGAGGAAAAGCGGCGCTTCACGAGGCCTGCGCGCACGCCAACACGGAGTGCGTGGAGCTGCTGCTGGAACACGGAGCCAACGCCGACCAGATGACAGAGGAGGGACTCACCGCCTTGCATCTCTGCAGGACACCGCAATCGCTACGGTACGATACGAACAGCACACAGACTCTTTCTATATTTATATACATCGTTCCTAACAAATACGATATGCAACACCCGTGAGCTGTACTTCCCGTGAAAGAGATACGAGTTTCAAGCTGGATTAGGGTGGAAAAAGGATTGGAGTGGAAAATTGGAGTATAAAAATCAATGCATTTTTTAATGTAACATTGCATACGATTTTTGTGCCGTTCCCTATTCCAGTTGTGCCAAAACGTTGGTGAGATATGGAGCCAATGTCAGCTTAGCCAGTGAGGAAGAGGATGAGACGCCCTTGCATGTGGCAGCAAGACACGGGCTGCCGCACCACGCGCAGCTTTACCTGCGATTCGGAGCCTCCGTGAACCACGTCAGCTCTTCCGGGGAAACGCCGCTAGGGGTCGTCTGTGGGGTAGCCCCGGAAAAAACAGCCAACGGAGAGGATGAACGGTACCTGGAGCTCTGCCGTCTGCTCTTGGCTTATGGCGCAAATATACACCTGGCTGATAAAGAACGGCGCAGTCCTTTGCACAAGGCGGCCCGTAATGTTCAACATAAGATGGTGGAAATTCTCCTGGACCACGGTGCTGATGTCAATGCTATTGACTATAACGGGTGTTCACCCTTATCTAATGTGCTGCAAAGCTCTGTGGTTCGACTAGAGTGGCAACCTCACATAGTTGTCCAGACTCTGTTAAATCATGGATCTATTAAAGTGTGGCCACAAGCCCTGCTGAAGGTATTCATGAATCCCATTTAAATAATAGACAAAGCTCAAAAATAGACCTTTCCTTATACCCCACAATAGTTATCATTAGAAAAACACACAGTCTTCAGAGAGCAGATACAGATTTTATTTCCATGCATCATGTTGTTTAAATTACTTTAATGTTATTTTGTGTGTTTTAAGGTATTGGCAGCTTGCGCCGAAGCTCCCAAGACTGTGGAAATCCTTTTTAACTCGTACACACTTGTTCCTGTCACTTACAAATGGGTTGAAGCCATACCAGAGGATATTTTTCAAGTACGTTATTCAACATTTCACTGCTAAATTAAACCTGGTTTTGAAGCATAATTCCTGGTCAACGTCTTTCTAAGTCCTGGAACAATGTTATCCCAGTCCAAACTGGTAACTTATAACCTAAACTGCAGCTAAACAATAAGTTGATGAAATTGGTATATAAACCCCCAACATGACCAACAACCGTAAAATCTGACTGGCTGTCAGGAATGTTGTTCCATGACCAACAAGGGTGTTGATCCAGGATCAAATGGAGTAATGCATTCATGTTAGCCGCAGTGTTGTCCCCCGCGATGCTAAATTAAACTATAATGCATCTGTGTTCTTCTCTTTAGCTTCACAGGTGCTTTTATGAGTCTCTTTTTGCACTGGAGCACAAACCACGTAGTTTACAGCACCTGTGTCGGTCTGCGCTGAGGAAACACTTTGGAAAAAACTGTTATTCCTTCATTCCCAGACTGCCGGTGCCAAACTCCCTACAGCAGTATTTACTTCTGGAGCCAGACGGTTATATTGACTAAAGTTTAGCTGTGAGCTTTGAGAGAAGGTGTTAAATTCACTTTCTGAAAACTGTTTGGGACATTTGTGAGAATTCATTTTTTGTTTTCAGTTGCAGTCTAGTTTTTTTTATATATGCAGTTTTGGAAAATTGGTGTAAACAGCCTCACCGTGAATATTTGTGATGCCCCTTTAAGTTGTTTGCAAGACTCTGTTGTTAAAGGACAGCATCAGTTTAAAGTTTAGTTCATTTGACGTTTACTACAATTACATACAACTTTTTCTTTAGTAAATCAATAAAGTATTTCATTATTTTCACCTGATTCATAGTGTTTAACAGATGCATGGCTGAAACACGTGGCATGAGTTAACAAACTGCAGTCAATACTGTGTTAAACGAAATGTGCATGTGATAAATCCCTAACCTCAGACTAGTTACTTGTCGTATGTAGTATCTGTAGACGTGCTGCGTTTGGTGGTGACGGAAAGTGCGCACACACAGATTTGAGCCACCTGGGAGCGGTAAACGCACCGCTATTCAACTGAATGGACTCCGGTGACGCACAAGCTTTCCAGAAGCGTAACAGACGGACCCTGGTGTGTCCTGACAGTGTCAGCCGTGTGCATCGCTCAAAGCACAGCGAGTTTCCCTACCAGCTTTAAAAAGACCAGTTGCATTCGTTTTCGGAGGTGGTACGAGGGTATAAAGCGCAGAAGGCAAATGGAAAGCATGTGAAGTTACTGTCACTGTCACCAGAGATGGAGAAATCGGCGGAAGACGAGTGCGCAGATTCCGGAGCGGAGACTGGAGGGTGAGCGACGATATGTTTGCTAAAAAAGTGCAATAAGTAAATTAAAAAATAAGGATATTTATAGGATATACGACATGCATAGCTTTCAGCAGCCAATAACGTAAATAGCCTATCATTCAATTTAACTGAGTTAAACCTTTTCATCTGTCCGTGAAGATGGACCAGATAACGTCAAGATATCAATATTTACTATGTTAATGTTTTTAAGTCTGCTGGACTGTTTCTTATTTAACCAACTGTTGCTTGGCATTATCACCCAAGACATTTGGTGCAGAGATTTTCTACTTAAAGTGTGAAAAATAGCCGGACAATCCAATGAGGGTCTTACTGAAATACTTGGATTATTAGTGCGCACGTATTAACCACCAGAGAGTGACATAAGTAGGAGACAATCAGCTTTGACATCGGTTTTCTGTCTATGCAATATATTTAACCCTCTTTCATTTCAAAGTTGTGTGATCTACAATCATTCTGGGCTTTCAGCTGTGGAAAATAAGAAAAGATGAATCCTGATTTGTTTTTAGGTATGTCACACTATAGTGACCGTCCATTTAAATGAACGTAGGTGTGTTTGTGTTTGTTTTGACCCAGTAAATCCCCCTTATTCAAAACGTGATCTGTACATTTAGCTGATAGATAAGTTGTGTCCTGTGTTTGTATCACATGCCCCATCCGACATGAGAATTAAGGTTTAGAAGAAACCATGTTGTATCTCAACAGGTTCCTTCTCCAGAGGGAACCGAGGTTCACTGTAATTACCAACTGGACAATTATCTGATAGTCTTTTCCAAAGCCACTTACAGAACACACCACAGGAGCAGCGCAGGGTTTAAGCTCATTGGGGATAGCTCATCACATGTGGGATTTGAACTTACAACCTCTTGTTTAAGCCTTGAACTTTAATTATAAGGCTATACCGCATTAGATCCGTTACACTTGTCCTAAAAACGTGCACAGTGATTACAGCAAAGTCACAGTACCATCTGACCCAAATGTTTTGACCCTGTTACTTCTAACAACATTTGATGGAGTGAGTGTAAGACACCGTATGTAAATACACTCAATGCATTACAGGAACTATCGAAACCTATAAACAATTCAAATACAGTAAGTGTCAGGGTAAATTTATGAGTTTGGCAGCTGTTGTTGTGTACGATGCATATATTGTATTATCTGGATAGCAGTTAGAGTAGATGAGGTGTTCAAAATGCACAAGTTGTCACGATGTGAGCAATTATGTCTAATGTGTCTCTCACACTGAAGTTAAACACACATACCGAAGAAAAATTCACCACTTCAGCCACTTAAACTAAGATGAGATCATTCTGTTCTGCGCAGCCCCCATCTGTGTCGCATTAGCAAACGTAAAGCATATTTGTATTATAATAACATTGTTGGCGATTATCATACTTTTATTGCGGTGCAGTAATAGAATCACATAGCGTACATGTGCTAACAATTACAGGTGCTAGAACTCACTGCTAGATTCCAGTACATACATTACACCATGTCGCCAGTACAGACTGTATTGACACCATATAGCAGTATATAAAATGACTGTATTGCTGTATTGTAATAATATGTCGCCCTGTTCTCACTACCAAACAACAGGAAAGACACAGAGAGTAAAGAAAAAAATGGAAAAATAGTCTGTCCCGAGAGAGATAAAAAGAAAGGAAAACATGTACAGTACAATGGAAAATTTATCAAGCCACATGTATGATGATTATGTTTTGAAATTGACTTCTTTTGTTAGTTTTTTCCTCCCTCTACAGTAATTTTGTGTGTATGTGTGTGTGTGTGTATGTATGTGTGTGTATATGAGTGTGTGTGTTTGTGTGAATGTGTGTGTGTGTATGTGGGCACTGCAGAGGCAGCTACACACAAACACTCACTATATACCATGACACCCAGGATTGTTTATCCAGATGTAGAACCTTCCTTTGAAACCTTGGGATCCTAAAGTTTTAAATCACTCTAACAGTCTCTCTGTTTCTCTCCTTCTCTGTCATTCACTGTTTCCTCAGGTCTGACTACAGTCTTATGTCATCAGCGAGCAGTGAGTACATGATTGTTTGTACATTCTCCTTATACAATATAGATTGACATAAAACACACACACACATTCTTTACTGTCTGAAAGGACAAATTCAGGATGATTTTTTTTTTTACAGTCAAAATGACACTTTCAGCCATGAACTGTCAGCCGTGTTTGATTTACTCCTCAGGTGTGATATCAAGGGAATTAGTTACACAAAGTGAGAAGTATTTGGCTAATCATGTGATCCACCATAAAGCGACTCGCTCCATGTAGAATAAGTACTGCTTAACCGGAGTCTTCCTCTCATGTGTAACATTTTTAAGAATATTGTTCAAAAATTCGGTTTATTTATTTTTTATTGACGTAAGAATTATCGAATGCAGCTTTAACCGGTGACATCATCCGAGGAGACAACCAGAAACATTGTTCCTCTGATGAAGGGGCCCACCACGGCCTGGTACAGCCCAGCTTACTTATTGGGCTCAGGAGATAAGGGGCCCACCTAACCTTTAAAATTTAGCGACAACCTTGCTGTTAAAACGTCAAATCAGATGTTCGTTTGCTATATTACGAGCAAACATCGCTTGCTAAGTTGTTTCCATGACAACAAGATTAGGTTGTTCTTAGAATCAAGTGCTTGAAGAGCTCTGACACCTCAGCTTGTTGTGTGTGTGTGTGTGTGTGTGTGTGTGTGTGTGTGTGTGTGTGTGTGTGTGTGTGTGTGACCTTTACTCACAACTGTGTCAGTCTGTTTCCCTATGGAGGGATTAATGTCCAATATTAGCCCATTAATCTGGACAGCAGGAAACTCTCCTCCTAGCAACAGCACAGGAAACACTCTCCTACTGACACACACTCTCTCACCCACTCACATACAGAAACACCCACTCACACACACACCTAGACCCCATCAAGGACACCACATAATAGAGTGTGTATAATTTACTGAGGAAAATGCTTCGATATGGACTCAGAAAATGGAGAAAACAGAATTGCTGTTGGAGAGGAAGCAGAGAAGTGGGCGAGAAACGTTTCAGCCGTGTTTCTCACAGACATAAAGATTGAATTTCAAATCAATTTAATTTGATGACAGAGTGAAATTTATGACTGTTGTGACATGAAATGAATTTATTAAATAGTGTTTGTTGTGTCTTTGGGTCACCAGCATGAATTATGATGTTAATTATAAGGTTGAGGAATGAATTGTCACAGCATTGATGTAGCAGCTGTTTATATAACTGTGACATTTTCACTTACCATTATTACATCATTTGTTGATATTTAGTATTTACATTATGATTGTACCTTATAAATCATTTTCTGTTTATTAGTTTATGAATGTTTTTTGTGATGATTTTAAGCCAGAAAACTTTATATTTCATTGTCTCATCTAATTTTTTTCTGCATGTTTGTCTACTCTCTCCCTCTCTCTCTCTCTCTCTCTCTCTCTCTCTCTCTCTCTCTCTTTCTTTCTCTCCTTCTTTGTCTCTCTCTGTATTTCCCTCTCTCTTCGTCTTTGTCTTTCTCTCTGTCTTGACCACATTTCCTGTTTCTGCATTCTGTCCTGTTTTCAACTATATGACAGCATGCTTAAAATTCTGCCATGAATATCTTCTTACGGCCGTATCGTCAGTCACAGCAGCGATTCTCCACTTCTACAGTTATCCTGTGAGCTTTAACTCTTATTCAATCTCATCTTATCCGATTTCCCACGACCATGTTCCCTCAGTAGACTACAACACTTACAGCTCACATTTTTGTGCCTTTGGTATTTTTTCCATTCAGGTTCAGTGTCACATATTGTCAAATTCTTCAAGAGTTCTTAGGCATCGACATACCGACCAGCTCTGAGATAATCAAAAGATTATTATTTAAGCAAAGCATCAAATGTTTTTTATTTATCTCACAGCTCTGGAGCTGTAAGGCACCAGATTGAAGGTTGTATGTTAGGGGTGGTTAAGCTGATTATAATTATAGGTCTTATTTAATGCTGTTTCTTAAGTGCATCACCGTCAAACCGATTACATTCCACTCCAGATTCAGCAGAGATTAGAGATTGTTAAAAGTTATCAAGGCTTCTCAAATGGCAGCTAACACAGTTTAACAGAACCGCTACTATAGACAGGAAATAAAGGCTGATAAAAAGCAGTTTTCTGTCCTGCTGATTTATCACTAGGTTTGTCCGTAATGTTTTATGTGGGCATTAGTTATGTCACAGCTATGAACTTGCTCAATAGTTAGTGATGTTAGGAGGAGGTTTACTAGAAAGCATTTAATAGGATAAAAATCTGTATAATACAACAAAGAAAGTCATTTTTTAAGATTGTGTTGTTAACCTTTAGGAGTACGGTACCCTAGCATATACATGACTAGCTATATGGTATGGTATATAGACTAGCTATATGTTGTGATATGTAGCGTATAGAAAAGCCACAAGACTCATATGTTAACAAGCATATATACCCTAATAATCATAATGATAGTGTGTGTATTTGTGCTTTGCGTCTGAAGATTATAAAACAGTGAATTTTCAGAGAACAGAGAGTATATTTTGAATGATGTCTGTTGGTTCTCCGCCAGTAGCCCATTAATGGACAGAAAGAACCCTTGATAGTCCTCAGTTCTGCGTCAGTTACACCTGCATGAGCGCAGTGCAACTAGAGAAGTGTTTACTTGCGTGAGTGTGTTATTGTGTGTAAGTGTGTAAGAGCATAGCGTTCCCTCGGCCTCCGGTGCCCCCAACCTTAAACAACAAACAAAGTGGGACGTGTCCCCTGAGTCAGGAGACAGAGTTTGGGGGGAAACAGAGTTAAAAGAAAGAGACAGCTGTGCTACGCTGGCCATTTTCTGCTTCATACTGGAAAATTTGTGATGCTGGTTTTGTTAGTCACTCCGCAATAACCGCACACTCATGATGGCAATAAAGATTTCTGCTAATGTTGTTGCTGGTATCTGATAGACTTTAATGAAGTAACTGCCCAGCCAATCAGATTTGTGTATTAGTAACAAGGTTTAAAATAAATTGTTCCAGTATGTAGCGTTTCAGAAAATGTTTTGTCCCCTATAACTACAAATATTGTTTTAAGATGTTTCCTGGGCAACCTTTCTGTAGTTTCTGCAAACATTTTGGTTTGATTTTGTTCTGCAATAATATTACATAAACAATCATCAGGTTGTTAACAGACTTTTAATGTGCTTGTGTATTAGTGTGTGTGTGTGTGTGTATGTGTGTGTGTGTGTTCTCAGGTTTTGGTCTGGTCAAAAGTTCAGTAGAAGGACAAACTTTATTCAGAAGTCCTACAGGGAGCCAAACTATTTCTCCAGGGTTACTAGCCGACCACTAATGCAATTACCGAGGCTTGTTGTTCAGTCTACGGCCTGTCTGCAAAACAACAGAGCACATGGATGAAAAGCTTTCATTCAGTCTTGAGGCCCCATCGTTTCTTCATTTTCTGCAGTACTTCATTTTTTATAGTGTTCTTTAAATGGGTCTATTTTTAGGCCTGCAGAGGTAGACAGGTAAGGGAGGGAGAGTCAAAGTAATTGAATGACCCAGCCCAGACTTAAACCTGAGTCTCCACAAACCATTTTGTAGACATTGACTTAATTGCATTAATTGCATTTGTACAGTTAGATATGAATCATTGTCTTATGTGTTTTTGATAGGTGATATGTCCATGGGGGATCTGCAAGACCCTTTCCTAGTTTCTGTCCACATCATCACCGACCCAGGTCAGGCCAAAACGCTCCAGAGAGCCGCTGATAAGGTCCTCTCCTGGCTCCACCCTGATCTCACCCTCTTTAGGGTGTCAGAACGTGCGTCTGGTATATCTCGAAAGCCCAAAGTCCACCTGGGGCGCTCCACCGAGCCGCCGTCACGCCAGCCAGCCTTGGCCGTCATTCTCTTTCTCCAAGAGGAGTACGGACGTGAGGAGAGCCTTGAACGTCTCCACAGTCAGCTGAGATGCCCGCCATGGAGGTACCACCACACAGAGCAGGTAAATGGACGAGGGCTTCTACCCTTTTCACCAGCCAGCCAGGACTTTGTCACGCTGGCTCCTGGCACGCCGCTATGGGCGCTACGCCAGGTGCACTATGGCAAAGAGATTGTGCGCTTCACTGTCTACTGTCGCCACGAGACCTACACCGAACAGGTGCGCCTGTACAGACTCCTTCTGCGCCGAAGGCTGGCTCAAAAGAAAGACGATTTCTGTTTCTGCGTGGTCTACTCCAACCCTGAAACAGAAATCCAGCTATCATTCAAGCGAATGCCCCGTGGTCAGAGCCCCATGGCCACTGAAAACGCTGTGATGGAGATTCGAGTGAGGGACATCGGAGAACTTGTGCCACTGCTGCCGCGACCCTGCACCCCCATCAGCGACATCCGCTGGCAAACCAACGACTACGATGGGAACAAAATATTGCTACAGGTAAGAAAACATAAAGGTGTATCTATGTATATTTTTCCATAGAAATATTCTCTTTTCCATTAACTGTTAGCAGCTGTCAAAAATTGTGGTCTCACTGTCTTGAATAAACCACAAACTGGATAAGCTAGCTTTACAATAAGCTAAGTTTATAGTTTAAAGTTACAAAATTGTCATTAGAAATATTCATAGGTTAAGAAGCTGTGTGTAAATGGTAACCTAAGAACATTCAAGCACCACACTACCACAATAACTACCACACAAACGTGTACAGGTCCATTTTGTCTGACCTGGATTAGCTGAGATCAAAGCAGGGTTTGGCTCCCTGTCACAACTACAGCCTCATTACTTAGCAACCCCTGCTGGTGCCAAATGACACAGTGAGGTTTTACACTAAGTTTACAGACAAACTCTCTCATTTACATCAGGCCACTGTTGAGGGACACAATCTGACTGTCTCCAGTTTCATGTTTAGAGAATAACCAGAGACAGAAAGCCAGAGGAAACTTCTGAGAGGGTGAAATGGAAAATATAAGAGGTCTGAATGGGAGATTTAGCGCAAGGCAAATGAACAGCATTGTGTGGGAAACAAGGCAAACGCATGCAGAGGACGTGGGAAATGTGTGAGAGAGGGACAGAGAGGGAAAAGAAGCACAAGAATGGATGGATGGAAAAATGATAGAGGGAGAATTAAAAGGAATACAGGGAACGTGCAATGAGGTGTAAAGCAGGAAACAGTGGAACTTTGTTACTCCCGTGGACACACACACACTGTAAAAAGAAATTTTCCTCCCACTTTCTCACACACACACACACAGGTATACTGTTACCTTATCGAAGCCACATTCCCACATTGAGTTTGGTTTGGCAGTTGCAGGAACACGGCTGATTTTCCCAAGCTTGTCAAATGTCAAATTTGGTCTGACAGTCGACCGAAAAATCATCCTCCATAGAGACTTTATGTTGATTCTCATGTTGTTATATGACCACAGGTCTGGGTTATGTGAAAAGAGGGTGTGTGTGTGTGTACTGATGATTTTCAGAGCTGTGCTCTGTCCTAAGTCTTTGCTTATTTGATCCTACATTTTGTGTCTTTCTCTTGGTTTGTTTGGGTTGATCTTTGCACGAGGCACAGACTGTTTTTATTTCCATGCATACACATGCACAAGAGTTTAGTGTATGTGTCCCATTTTCTGCAGAGATATGTGCATTTAAGTGGAATGTTTCATTGCTGGGATTTATTAACCTGATCATGATGTCTTACTTGCATAATCAGTTTTCCTGTAATAGTTGCTTTTTTATATTTATTCTTATGAGGTTTAGGTTTGTGGG
>JBAJNP010003191.1:0-41406 GCA_036877545.1 Yasuhikotakia modesta | reverse complement strand
TCTTTTAATACAGAGTGAGGTAGGATAAAAATCCTGTTCTTATTGGTCCCAGACAGCTAATACTAACCCTTTGATGAACATTGTATTTGCTTAAAAGGCAGCAGTGGGGTTGGGACAGCTTACTTTTAATCATCCTGGGAAACACTTGACTTGCCTCTGACACATTTTTGCATTTATAAAGTTTCAAAGCTTTTAATCTCCTGTATACTTTTTGAAACAGCTAATGTGATCTGGCATGCAGTTTTAGGAAAGAAATGTTAGATCAATTGGCAGCAGGCAAAGAGAAAAGAAAAAGAGAGATGGAGAAAACAGAAAGAAAAAGTATTTTTTCCTGGTATCTGATGAAATGACTATTACGCTTTTGCTGAGTTAACATTTGCAGAATATGAATAATTCCTACTTTTTACTGCTTAAAGTTTACTGCTTAAAGTTTCTAGCGAGTTTGTGTTGTATTTGAAGAGATAAATTATTAATTAATTGTTCAAACTGTGGCATATCTGATTTTAAAAGCCTATTGTGGCCTGTGGTTGTTCATAAAAATGTATGTTTCCATTGTTTTATGTGGGAATTGGACCTCAGTTATCTCAGAAATACTATTTCAGTTCTATTTGATTGGACAAATCTTTCTGAGCAGTAAGACCAAAGTGAGTTGTTGTTTTTTTGCCGAATCAATAATGCATGTAGGATCACTGTTTTTCTCTCAGTTTTCCTTGCAATGGTTACAGCGGAACTACATCAGCAAATAGCTAAAGTTTGTAATTAAATAAAGCCTAACACATTTAAGTGTTGTTTTAAATGTTTTTTCACATCAGCCTAACAAAACAAGGAAACACACATAGCAGAAAGTCCTTCGTGAAATCTGCACATTTCATCCTTTGTCTAAATGTCAGCATGTCCTTTCTTTAAAAGCATAATTAAGACAAACTAAATAGGAGCGCATATGCGGCTATTATGTGAATTCGCAGACTTTCAGTAAGCTTTGTTTTCCTTCCTGTCAGTTAAATGCTAAAAAGTGCTAATTTGTAGAATTGACCGCATATTTAACCAGACAAAGAAGAAAAACAAAATGTACAAATATTTGATAACTCTGTGTGATGAGGCTGTACATCAGATTTCAGGTATACAGTGGCATTCAGGCTAGTAATTGCTCTCTGTATTTGTGTTAATGCCTCTTCACCACTACAGCGGTACACTCTGAGAATGATGGGTCCGTTGAGGGCTGTCGTTCGTCATCACTTAGCAACAAGTGATGTTCAAAGTTGTTTGTCCTTGTATATTCTCTTGTTGGTTACAACTGTCTCCCTCTCTCTCTCTCTCTCTCTCTCTCTCCCTCCCTCTCTCTTTCTCTTTCTCTCTTTCTCCCTTTTTCTGGCTTTTATCTCCCTCTTTCTTTGTGTCTCTCTTTGCACATGCTCTCATTCTGTTTCGTTTCTCATTTCTTTTTCTTATGTCAACCTCTCTTTTAAAGACAAAATATAATTTTTATGGGTCTTTTGTTAAGACTACAGTAACACTTCTCTCTTTGTTATATCAGTTTTATAATAGGTTTATTTATGATGATTTATTAATTTACCAATAAATTACAAATCATTGATTTGCAGTTATAGCAACATACATTAAAAAGGCACCAAGCAACACTTGCTAACTAGTGAGCAATTCTCTCAAACTTAGAGGTTATAAATATTTGATAAAAAATGTTAATAAACAGCATACTTGTTAATGTGTGTAATGCTTCAGCAAATAAGAACTAATATAGTATGCCATTTTATGTTTATATTCCTTACCACAATATCCTGACAGTACAGTGCCAGCAAACATACATTTTTTATCCTGTGGTAAATACATTTTGAACAATTAATAGTAGACAGTTGTCTGTAACAAAATAGTAAATTATGTTATATATATAAATGTTATTCTCTTTATCTGAAGCTCACTTATGGACATTGCTGACCCAGAATATTTAGGTCTATTATACAAATTACACAAATTGCTTTCTAAATCCTCATTTGTGAAAAGCAGTTCTAATAAAAATCATTCCTCAAAAATAGAGCATATAGGGAAGTAAAAAAAGTAAACGCAATAAAGTTTTTTATTTCCTTTTACTGCAGGCAAAAACAAGGTATGGTTATCTTCAAAAAAGTTTTTGATGAGCTCACTATTTTTTTAAAGTGATGGGACATGTTGCCACTAGTTACAATTGGTGTTAAATCCTGTCAGAGAGATCTAACACTTTTTCTGTTTTAAAAAGGTAAAATAGTTCTAAAGTTTTCTTTGAAGGCCCCATGAAAGCAATGGAGGCACTTTAAAGAACATTTTTTAACATTTAAGTTGAAAATAATTATTTTACTGTCATTCTTGTAGACGCTCAAAACCCCTAATTTAAATTGTGAGGTACGAAAAGTATATACATGGAGGTAAATAGAAGACAAATGTACACAAATGTAAAAAATGATACACAAATGTAAATAAAAATGTAGTGCACACACTGTACTCAAACTATTCTAATAAACCTGGAGAGAGTTATTCAGTGTTCACAATGTTAGTCCTCCAGAAATTTAGCCACTGATGAAATGTACGGTAAAATATTGAAATTTGTGGGGAATTACATGCTGCTAGCAGAAACATAATTTACCAGAGGCTAATTGCCAAAACTACTATATCCAGCCAAAATTCGACACCTCTGTATGGAAGGAGGAACAAGTGTTGTGCTCTACACTTAGTATTCACTATGAATACTAAGTTAGTCGTTTGTGCTAACTTTTACAGTATGCATATATTAAGAATATGCATTGGATTTATGCAATTAACTTTTAGTATAATCACAATGCTTTCTGAATTTTACAATACATAGCAATAAATATTGACATTGCATTATCAGAAAGGCTAAACCACATTACATGCTTCTTAAAATGTGAACATTTTCTTCTTTGTGACCCTGCATACTTGATTTCTAAACATCCTTTGTATTATTTTAAGATCAGCTACACCATAGATATCAAAATATATGATGGCACATCATACATTTGTAGCCATCATACACTAAACAAAGTGTCTATACATTATGCAGCATATCCATATACAAAACATCTGCAGTATCTTTTTAATCTGCTGAGATTCGCAGCAACTGGCATAGATTGGCCCTTATTACAAATCAGTACTGAAGTGTTGTTGTTGAATCTACCCTTTAGTGTCACAAATGTTATCCATGATATATAAACAGTGATAATTATATATAAATCACAGCCTTACAAAGCTCTCATAGACCTTGCTGTTTTACCACTTTATTGCTATTTTAATTTCATGTCTTAACTTCATGTCTTAATTCAAAGCAATTAACTCTGTATATCTGCCTTTGTAAATTGATTTACTTTGTTTTACTAAAGCAAAATCAATCTATTCTGCTGTCCCATGGACGGTTGCTGGTACAAAATGACACGTTACTTTCTACTGAATGTCAAATGCAGGTTGCATTAACATAAATTCACTAAGCAGCCAAATGTAGCTGTAATGTTACATAAGAGAAATTCCTGGTTATCATCAACCCCTGCCAGTTGCTATTTTGTGTTGCCTAAAACTTATCAGCAAAAAATCCAGCGTTCATTGTAGAAAAGTGGACTCAGTAGATTCACACATAAGCTATCATCAACTGTCAGCGTGCCATTTGTGAAATAAGCGCACTAAAGTACACAGGACAGCATGTGTACAATAAATAGTTTTGCACCACTCTTCTAAGGCAAAAAAATCCATCCGCATATTACTTGGACGTTTATTTCTCATTACCGGCTCATTTTAAATAGACAAATTGGAACAGTGTTCCTCATATCCATAATCTATCTTAACTGACAGCTTACTTATCAGTGCATACCACTGGTGAACGTTAATTACTTTCCCTGAGAAATAAAGTACTTGGAAAACGTAGTTTAAATTCCACTGTTTAGAAGAACCTTGTGAATTTTGTGCGCACTGCAAAAACACCCGTTCTGTAGCTGTACTAATAAAAGAGAAATTGCAACAGGACTGTGCGCCGATATGACATTGAATCGAGGCCATGTTATCGAGACAAAAACTCATATTTGATTCGACACTTTGAAAACCAAATTGATTTGCATGGACTCGTGAAACATGGAAACGCTTCTGTTAGATTTTTGTCTTTCTCTGAGGAATATGTAGTCATTACAAGATAGGACTGATGGAAATTACAGCTGCTATCTGATTACATGCTTCAGTGGCTCAATGGATATGCTATAATATTACAAAGCAACATTTTTCAACGTGCCACTCATTTCCGATGCAAAGAAAATGAAAAATAAATAAAAAAATGAATCTGGCTGTACAGTGATTGCAGTGGATTATATTAAGTTTTGGCATTGACAATTCCTTCATGTACAGATTGGATAATTTAATAATAAAGTATTATGTGCAGTACACAAAATGGTAATGAATTGCAATGTCTCTAAAATGAAACTGTTCTGATTAAAAATACATTTGACATCACAGTTTTTTAGCGCTGGAATAAGAAATGGGTATTTGGGCACAATGCCAGTGATACAATTTAAAATACACTATAAATATGATATTAGCATTAAGCAAGCTATGTGGGTATGTCTATACTTATATAACAAAGTTAAACTCTAAACAAGAAATCAAGGCCCAGTTATGTTAAGACAACTTTTAGGTAATGTCACAAAGGTTTCCATAGCTTAAGTGGTTTTTTGAAGCCAGCTGCTGAGCTTTAAATAAGGTGACAAAAGGCATGAGTGATAAAAGAAAAACAGTTTTCAAACTATGCATCTAATATCTGGTTACCCATGTATGTGGATCAGACTCATTCTTCAATGTCATATTTTTTCCCTTACTCGGCTGTTACCATCACCCCGGCTCTCCAAGACAAACTCTTCGCCGGCCACTCATACTGTAATTATCGACATCAGTGACATGGCAATGATTCATTGTCATTATTCTTCCCAGGGATAAAATGTAAATCTGGATAATAGCTGTCATTTTGGAAGAGGTTTGGCCAGGGAAGCTGCATACAGATTGATACTTAGCCTTCCGTCGTGCAGACGGATGGAAATTAAGTGGTGACTCATGCTCAGTGCAACACAAGATGTCTGTGGTGAAACGGAAACTTAGAGATGATCTTCTCGCGCTAATCCAGTTCTCTTCAGGCTCATTACTGCAGTCAATGCAGTAGTCTGCTGACTGCGATATAATCCACCAGACTACATCACAATATCAGCACAGTCGCAGAAGCTTTTTAATCACTGTTTTTAAAAGGTGCTTTGAAAAGATTTGTCCCTGTGTTTCCTTGTCAAAACAAAATTTTGTGGCTATATTTATGTTCAGGGCATCCAAGGATGGTCTGCTATCTGTGTAAATAAACGTAACTGGCTGAATGTGAAATGCTGTCCATGACAAACATTTGTCTGCTAGTTCAAAACAGCATACGAGTGAGACATGAAAGGAACCTAACCTGGTAGGTACCTGCTCTGACAGAAATGGTATGTTCTACACAGACGCATTTCCCAGAGGTCTCCCGCCATAATGGCTTATCACATGCTTAAGGCAATATCAATAGGCTAGACTCACAGCAGGGTGTGTATAGTTGAGGCAATTGCTCAAAGATGGCCCAAGAGACACAGGGCATGTTCAATTAACCACAGGTTACATTGATGTTCTCAGTTAGCCTTCATTTAAAGGAACAACAAAAAAGATTATATTTGGCTGCAAACAACAAAACACATCTTTACATAAAGGACGCAGTCATGTGACCTTTTCTTTATTTATAAAATGATATTCAGTTACCTGTCAGATACTTCTCCAGCTTGAGTGTTAAACTGTTAAACTTGACTAACTGTTAAACTAAAATGTTCTATAGCTCTTTAGCTTTACTAAAGCATTTTAAAACTACTGTCTCGCTCTGACAGGAAGTACTACTAATAATAATGACTGAATCATATAATGGCAATTCAGTAAAAAGCTGACTGAACTGAATATAAAATAAACTGAAAATATTCAGTAAAAGTCAGTAAAATATAAATATATCTGTATTTTTGCACAACTGGGCTAAAAATGTTTGACAGGAGTTATTCATATAGTCTATGTAACGCACAGTGGGAAATTTCACAGAACATTAATCTGGATTTTAAAAAACGATTTGATACAGCATCTGTGTTCTCTGTTATCCTTTAAATTTAAGGCTAGAACAACATCCTGATTGTGAGTGAAATCCCTAAGTAGAATCCGAAACTATAAGACACATTATTATCTGTCAGTCTTCATTTCTGTCACAGTTCTGCTTAACTGTAGCATGAGAATAATAAAGAAAAACACACATCATAGGCTTTTAATGATTATGCAAAATTGTCTCATTTTTGTTTCCATACATCTCTCATGGTTGCCCTCTTCCCGACTTTCTGATTTACAAAGCCATCTCACCAGAACTGAGTAATTTGGGGCTATATGATATCTGTGCTCGTTTTTCATTTCAATTTCCTTCCCCCGTTCTTTTAATGATAAAAACAAATAGTGCTTTATTTCTTGCAGTAAATCGACTGTTTCATTCTGCTCTCTCTTTCTCTCTCTTTCCTCAGCTCATCTGTCTGCAAATGATAATGCTTCTATGAAAATGTGCCAGCTTCTATTTATAGAAGATGGCGGCCTGCCAGGCTAATAACTTCTCTCTGACATTTCTGAGAGCACAGAGATTGTCAATTTACTGCTCATCTAGCGACAGAGCTTTTCCTCAGTGTCTCATCCTGAACGGTTGGCCATCGGTGAGGCTGCACGAGGGACCTAAGCCTGCTAGCGACACCAGATCCTTTACAACCACAACTCACTTACATCATAAAGGACATCATGTACCCAGCCAAAGTCCAGCCTGTGTGTTGTCTCTTTTATCCTTTGGCAGTCCCCTCATGCTTTCTGACTCCGTGTCACTTCCTTTTTTCCTTTTCCTTTCTTTTACACATGAATCTTCAGCATTTTTTCAAGGCTTCAAAACTGTTTCATATTATAATACTGAATTAATTCACTTCTTACTTTTTCCTCATTTGCATCTAGAGCTAAAAGGTGGTCATGCATCTGTTGCTGGTTTAAAGTAAAACAATTTACCCTCATATCTTCTGCTGTTATAATTTTTATGGCTCATTTGAAAATGTATTTGTATGCATGTATGTATGAATGAATGAATGCTTGAATGAATGCATAAATGAAAGGATGAATGCATGAACTGTGGCTATACAAACTGTGGCTATTAGGCTATACAAACAAGAATTACATGTGTTGTAATGTCATGTGCCTTAAGTTCACAGTGACCTTATGTTCCTGTGTTATCCTCTTTGGCAATTTTGCAAGCAGATATTATGCTGTTTTTTGCTTGTACCGCAGTTCTGAAGAGGGCCTCAAAAGCAACCAGGATTATCTTCAAACAAATTAGGTTTTTAAGTTTAATGACCTGTTCAGATTTAGACAACAAAAATACCAAATTGCTTCTACAACATTTTGGCCTCATCTGTATAGCTGTTAGTTAAGCTAGCAAGTTTCAACACAACTTTCTCAAGACTTGTTTGTTACCCAAGTACTTTCCATCAGAATTACAATGTTCAAAGTGCTACTCAGCAATTTCTTTGACTTTAGACATATTTGAAACTGTCTCCTCTGAAAAGTGACCCAATAGGTCATTTTTTCAAGCAGCTTATTATGACCAATAGTTATATTTTAAGTTAAGCACCACCTTGCTAGTCATTTCCAATTCACAAAATTTATATTAATATATTTGGCAGATGCTTTTGAATGTGATTTAGAGTGCATTCAAGCTACACATTTATCAGTATGTGTGTTGCCATGTCATTGGCCCTTATGTGTCTCATAAAGACACACATACAAATTCAGAGGTATTGATGTGCCTTCATATTTCAATTTAGCTCTCTTCTTTACACAGATAAAAAAGACAATATTTTCTTAATAAACACAAAATATTAATTTCCTTTTACACACTCATTCTGCTTCAAAAGAAGACATGTTATGTTATGCAAATGTCATGCAAAATGGCAAAGGCCTACATGTCATAGTACAATAGCTCTGTGTGATGAACATGGTGAGAGGTAATGCATTATTAACTGATAATCTGGCAATTTAACAGCTTGTAAAGTTGACAGCCAGACTATGTGTTGAAAAAAACCCTAATTGAACACTGAACACCAAACAATATTGTTGCCCTGTGTGCATGTTTTCATTTACTCCAGAAATGTCATTTCAATTGGTTGTAATTTATTACAAGAGTGAAAGTGAAATAAACAATTGTGTTGCCATTCCAGAACATTTGATTATGATCTATGCCTGGTTTTTGCATTGATGGATACATAAAATAAATAGCATGTCTATAGTCACACTGTTTAAAAGCTGTCAAGACATTTTACAAGCCCATAGTTATGCTCCATTTCCTACATTTATAGCTTCTTAAAGGTAAACCTGCTTGGCTTGCTGTCCACAGTTGAGAGGCTGGAGCACTAGACTTGAACTTGAAGATTTTCCTTCTTGACTTAATTACAGAAAATAAAGGCTGAGTAGTGGAAGGATTTCAAGAGCATTTTTATGGCGGTGAGGTAAACAGGTGTTCAACTTCAGACTTTATATTCGGTTAAAGGCAGGCGTGGATTTTTTTATACAGTAACATTTGTGTTTTGCTGTTTGATAGTCTGCACATAGCAATCACTTAGTAAACTGGTCAAGATATATTGATCTTCTAAGGGACACGCAGGACCATAAAATGTCCAACCAATCATTGTGTTTGGTAGGATAACACAAATACAAATACAATGATAGGATGTCCTATTTGCCTATCAAACTATGTATTTACTTACGTATGCACCCTGGTTGTGCAGACACTCTTCTGTGTGTTCATATGTTTGGGAGGAATTGTGGCTTTGAAGAGAGCTTCAAAAGGAGGTGGGATCTTATGCTTTAAAGTTAAAGTGACATGTTTTGTCAGATATGGTATCCCATACCCAAAATGTGACCTCAGCATTTAACCCACTGGTGAGAAGTGAACACACACTGCAAGTCATTAACACACACACACACACACACCTGGAGCAGTGGGCAGCTATCCCTGCAGCACCCAAGGAGCAATCAGGGGGTTAGATGCTATGCTCAAGGGCACTTCAGTTGCTACCTGCGTGCACTGGAATCGAACCAGCAACCTATTGATTGCAAGCCTGACTCACTAACTAGTAGGCCACACTTGCTGGCTCTGCTGTTGTTGGTCTTTCCAGAATTGCCTATCTTAAGACTGAAATTTAGTTTGGAACACAGTGTTATTGAGCAATCACCTGTACTTTTAAAGCTACTGTGCTGGAAACTGTGTGATTCAACAGGATGTAAAATGTTGGGCCGAGGACAATCATTGACAATATTTATTCAAGCATATCTAAGTCCAATGTTTGTGTAACATCCTGTCTACTGAGATTTTAAAAGGCACCATTAATCTTTCAGTCCCATAATCCTATGTGTGTAATTTGGCAGTCAGATAAAATAATAAATATGGTGCCTTATCAAATGACCGAAAGATGTGAAGAATTTCTAATGTCCATTTGTTTTTTCACTTACGATTCTTTTTACTAAGAAATTGATCTCACTTGGCTTAAGTCCAATATAGTTTGTTCTACATCATTAGATGCACATTGGAAGTCTGTCTAAAACTAATTGTGTCATACCAAACCGTTCCTGTTTAGTCACTGAGACACTGCCATGTTTGTCACATATTATGCCTATTGAAGGCTACCACTGACCAGATAAACGAGGGCTTTAGCTCCTCAAAAAGACATCCTGTTTTCACTAGAAACTATCTAGGGTGGATTGCCCTAATGGGGGACATTTCAGTATATTATGTTAAGCCTGATTTATGACTGCACAGATATTAGGTCATGTGACTTTGATCACATGACAGTACAGCTTTGATTTGTTTATAATTTAACTGGCATTCATTGGTTTGGGCTTAAACGTCCCACATTAGGACAATTCACACTAATTTCAAATGTCCAATTGCTGGGCCACTACAGTTATTTATAGTGTGGTGTATTATGTTCATAATACCCATATCTGCCACAAATGTTTTAACAGGAATAAATGTTCTGTGGCTTCAAAAGGCCCAAATTCAGGTTAAACTAATCATAGTGCCAAAGGCAATTCAATCAAGACAATGTTTTGTTTGCCATCCCTTTTATAATATTGATTTTTCACTTCAAAACAAGCCTATAACAATCTTAGAATCATTGTTGATTGGTGACATTCCAGTGACCTAAAGCAACAACAATTGCCCTAGATCTATGCAATTTGGAATAATGTTTCAGAGATGTGATTGGAAAGATCTCACATGATGAAGATAAACTTCTAGCAATATCCCCAAAACACTTGAAAAATTACTCAATCCCAAAAGTCTTTCGTGTTTATATTCTCACATGAATCAGAAAGTGATTTAATCTTTCACTCAAGCCTTTCAGTCATGTGTAAGTGACCTCGTTGAGTATATTTACAACACATATCAGTCCCTCAAAATCAAATCAGTGCTTGAAATCTATCTGGGCAGAGAGTCAATATAGCGCCATTTGTCTTTCCTTCTGTCAGGTGATTTGCTCTATGGATATGAATGGTTCCCTTACATGAGTTATGGTAATATGAAGCATTTATTAGTTGTTTTATGATGCATGAATACATGTTAGGTGGGGACCATGCTAGAAAATTCTGAGGTGAACGAGTGCAGTAACAGCCAAATGGGAAATACTGCAGTGGCCTAATGTTTATTACTGATGCTGTGGTAAGGTTGGACAAATAGAACTATATAAAGGCCTGTAAAAAGAAAACTATGATTATGGTTTTTGCAGTGGGACGCTGGGAGGGGGATGTGCAGGGCAGGAGAAGCAGCTGGGCAGCAAGGGCTGGTGGGAGCCAGAGCTAAAAATGGTTGGGGAACCAAACCAAACATCAGAGAAGATCCATGAAGCATGGAAGGCTGTCCACAATCTCAGCACTGGGCTGAAAAAGGAACCAAGCAGACCAGATAATACAGCCGGAGCACAGAAATAACCTGAAAAATAGAGTGTACATGTGGGCACGACAAAACTGTGCCACTGATAGCTTAATAGGCGAACCAAAACAATCTAACACAAGGCACAGAAAATGAGAAGAACATATCAGGAGAGTAATAAGGAAGAAATGAGGAGCAGGTGAGGGTGCTAACAAGATAACAAGAGGGCGGGGAAGAGATGCCACAATAACAGCAGAGCCACATGCTCTACAATACACAAAGACACAAGACAACAAAACCTTGTTGAGACCCACACATGACACTAATAAACACTAATCTGACTTTTCACAGTGTCCCTAGATAAGAGCACCAAGTTTTATACTGTACTGTGTCTTGTATTATCTGCTATTGCCAAGTGCACTGTTGTAAAAGTGATCTGTCAATCATGGATGGTAAATGGGTGGTTTAAGCTGCAGAAAAGTCCACCCCTTTAGCTGCAGTGCAGGGAAACTTTTCCTGACCCCTAACCCTGTTTAATGCATTCTACAGATACTGTATAGGAATGTTATGGGATATTTTTATATGAAAAATGAACAAGAGCCTATGATTAAGTGTGTAATTATCTTTTGACATTGGAGCTTGAAAGACTGTCATAACAAATGAGGGCCTTCATGGATTCATTTTTAGAATTATTAATGTTTTAGGAATTCATTGATGAGTTAAGATAAGACATTCTTGTCAGGATTTACTCTAAGTGACAATCATGTCAAAACAAATCCTGTCTAAATTGGGTAAAACTGAAGTAATATTTCAATGTTTCAAGTGCAACTGGTTTAGCCGGTATCAGTGTTTCCTAACTTTTTGTCATATGTACACACACCCCATTAGTTGAGCTCAAGTACCCCAATTATTAAACATTTGTAAATTATATATTTTTTCCTATGGAATAATATTAGGCAGGATATCAGTCAACTTTTTTTATTTATATTTGTCACAAAAATAACTAAACAAGAAGAACTATAGTAGTAGCTTGGGCTAATGCTAATTAGCTATGTTAATTAATCAACAGAATACTTATTTTGTAACATTCATACATTTTTTCTAAATACATCAAAGGTCAGATGCTTCAGATAGCCGGTCTTGACTGGAGGCAAAACCTTATTGTACAGGGAGACTCAGAGAGCGCAAATAAACAAAAGTAAATAACGTGTTTGTTTACTTGGCTCATTCTGAGTGGATAGATGGTTCATGTAAGAGCAAGCTATGGTTCAGCCTTGACCAATTCGCTGTATCTTCAATAGAGCAAGAGAAAAGACAGCTACAAATCTCTACTTCTTACCTGAGGTAGCAAAGTATAACCTTGCTGACCGGTGCTGTATTGACACATTGAGCAAATAATAATTTAGTTAGATGTACAAAGTGGTGCAAAGCCAGAGAGTTTGTAAGAAACTCTGATCTTTAAATACTTTATGAAGGAGGAAATTCTTGTAAAACTGGTCAGTGAGGGTTTGTCTGAATTTCCTCTCTACAATCTCTATGGCTTTCTTTACTCATTCAGAGCATGAATGAACTGCTTTTAAATACCATACCTAATTGTATTTCACAGTCTTATAATGTATAACTCAAAATGCCTGCTTTATTTGATGTCTGTCGGCACAGTTATGTGATTACTTATGCAAGTCTCTTTGTATTTTGATACAAAGGTAGAGAAAAGCAAAATGACAGCTATTTCATACTGTGTACAAATTCCATATTCTGTTTTGTTAGTGCATTATACAATTAATTTATTTTGTAAGTAGACAAAACAGTAAAAACAGCAACATCGCAAGCTCTCTGTCTCTTCTCTCTTTATTCTCTTTTTTTCCCTTCACCATGCTTCTGTTCATAGGGGGAATAACACACAAGGAGGAATGGAGAGACAGAGCACCTCAGTCTACAGTCAGTACCCTGAAACAAGGACGTATTTTCCTCCTTGCTGAAAGAATAAATGATAACTATGGGGTGTGACATTATTTCAGCGCTCATCATTTGATTCCTCTCTGACCGAAATGAGCTCATTTCATGCTCCAGCGGGCAGTCTGAATCCCAAAATGAGCACGAATTGTCACTCGCCCGGGTGTTTGGATGGACAGCCAGTGATCGTAAGATCACAGAATCTAACGGGAAATGTGAAAATCACGGGCAATAAAAACCACCCCAGAGTTCACGTTACTGCCAACCAATTTGATGGCTGACATGTTTTTGCTTGGGAGGCGTTGTAAGGTGAATCAGTTTCAAGAGACGTACCAGGTAGCTGAATACAATGTCCGTTGCGTGTCAGGGGGCTTTGCCATCAAAGGACAAGAAAACAGCCCCGCTTCTCTCTGTGAATCCTTTTATGATCTGCCTTCAGGCTTTCAGCAAACTACCCTTTGGCACAACATAGTTGTATCTCTCCTGGGTGTGTAACATTGAGTCAGTTAGCAACTCAGAACAAAAGGTTCAATGAATAAATATGTATCCCATTTCAGTTAGTAAAAATCTGTCCCAACTTTTGTACTATTCTATTCCATTGTGTTGTACCTTGAAGATAAGTTCAAAAGTGTAAATTGAAATGAACTAAATCTGTACATTTAGTACATGATGTATTAAATCTGTACTGTACTGTCAACACTTAATGCATTGGACAATAACAAGATAAATGACAAGGTAAATGTCAGGATAACCAATGGATTGTCAGGATAACAAATTATCAAGCGTACAACCTTACAAATGTAAGTTTAATGTAAAATATGTAAAAATTATTTTTGAGAATAATTGGGCTATGAGTTTAAAATATTGATTTGATATAAAATATTGATCCACTAAAAAGGCCAAATTATTGTGTAAATATATAAAAATGTCAGTGTTACAATTGAGATACTACCCCTCAAAGATTCACACACCATGCATTATATACTCTGCAATTTCATGCAAGTACACAGAGTGCAGCACATCATTTGAGACACAGTATGTCTGCACTTATTATAACAGTCAAAATGTTCATCTTCTCTTCCCATCTGCTGGAGAGATTCTGCCAGGGTCTTTTAGCCTTTGAGGTGTCATTAGTGATCTGTGGTGCTTTCACTGAGAGAATCACTGGGCTGCCCTTGTCACTGTGAGCATTTCCATGAACTCACACCTTGTCAACTTGCGTGCAAATCCCTAGTATGACTGTGTGTGTGTGTGTGTGTGTGCAAGAGGGTAGCTAGGGAGTTGCATCTCTTGCAGTGCATGGTGGGAAACATGTGGAGGAAGGAGAAATATTCTCCCACAGGGGACAGCATGAAGATGCCTGCACCAGAGATATGGGGTGAGTGGATGAGACAAGTTACTATGTTGGGTAGTCACTTTTAATAAGAGCTACCCATTGCCACCTCACTGGCATTCAAGCTGAGGAGCTGAGGACCCACTGGGGGACTGAAATTGACTCCAAGCCACCACTTGAGAACAAAAGACTGATACGATCCAAATCTTTCACTCTTATGTTTTACCAGAATTGTAATAATGCTGTACCAACCCGCGTGGGCTTGTCAATCAAATTAATCCCAGCATGGGCTTCGTGGTTTCTGAGACCTGTCTTGAATTTATGCCTGACAGTTTTTTTTCTGAAAGGAAATAGGAAGCTATTGTACAAGCATTTATGAGATGTGGAATAAACTCCATGGTAACAGCATCTCACAGCTTAGTTTCATTTTACTATTGTTTGCTTGTCTCGTGTGTTTTGAGGCTTAGAGCTTAAGTTAACAACATAGTTTAGCGAAAATGGAAAATTCTTTCCTCATTTACTCGCCCAGGTTTTTCTAAACCTGCCTTATGTTAATTCATCAATGAATTATTACAGCATCAACAACTTTCTTTCTTCAGTGGAATCAGTTGCCATTCGTTTACAGTACATAACATTTTCATAAAATGTACTGTGATTGAAGCTGTCTGTCCTTAAAATTTAACCTAACATCTCATTTGTGCTCCAAAGACATATAGATACAAACAATGTTTTTGTAATATAATGCTTAACATAAATCACGCTAGCAGTTAAATTATTTTTAATTTAGTTAATTTTGTGTTTGTCCATTGACTTACACTTAAATTTTGAGGGCAGGGAGACAGAGTGAGTTTGTCACTTTTGTAGCTCTCAGTGAAAAAAAAGTGCAAAACTGCTTCCTATTTTGTTAGAGTATCCAGTTAGTGCCACTGAATTACTGATGATATTATCATATGCATAGTGTTAACACATCAATTATCACAATCATGTTTATGAATATTGTAAATACCAGTACATTGCAACATCTTTGTTGTGAACTGTTTATTAAGAACTGTTTTGGTTCAGGCCTGTGTTCCTGTAGCTCAACTGGTAGAGCATTGTGCTAGCAGTGCACAGGTTGTGGGTTCAATCCCAGGGAATGCAAGAATTAATTAAAAAAATAAGAGGTATACCTTGAATTTGCTGTAGATTGCTTTGGATAAAAGTGTCTGTCAAATGAACTATCTCTTTAAATGTAGTAGGCTGTGGTGCTGTTTTATCAGCACAATGCTTAGCTGTGTGCATCAACCGATTCTATTCTTCCTTTTAAGGAGGATACGCAGTGAACGCAGGAGAAAGACACTTTTCCAGGCACTTAGCCTCCAGGGGTTGCTGTTGCTCAAGCCTTTGTAACTGTGACGTCTGTGAAATTTAAGTCCTCAATCACCACTTTTATCTGGCGTTACGCTGATTGTACTTACATGTGAAAGAGAAATCCCAATAATGACCATGCATTTAGCATTTGAAATGCCACACAAAAAAGCACAAACAAAGCCTTTTCAGGACATTAAATACCAACTCCAAAAAATAACTCAGACAGCATTGTGTTCGGTTTAAGTCTGGATGCATTAATAATGTAACATGTTTCTTGATCGTTTCTTCCTGGTGATAAACAGCAGCTGACATTTTGGACTGATATTTGGATATCTTGAACCATACAAGTTTCTTTCAGTGATTCTAAGAAAAGCACATTCACTCCATTCATGTTATTATGTGCTCCATTTCATGTCTGTGTCTCATAAAATTGTATTAATGCTTTATTTTTGAGTGAAACATTGTCTTGCGAACCAGAAGCCTTCAAGCAGAAATTCTCAATGCACATTAAAGACGACTGGAAAATGAAATTTAATCCTTAACGTAGGGTCGTCATAAGAAGATTACACCCCAAAACCATAACACTTAAACGTAACCTAACTGGATCCTTGAAAGAAGAAGACAAATTTCATTGTATCTGAGGAGCAAAGTTTACTTTACGGTTCCTGTAAGGACAGGGAAATGTTTTTATTTCTCACAGTTTACTGAAGCATATATATACAGCTCTCCTTCACATTATTATTCACTGCCATTTGGAGAAGATCCTTGTAATGACTTAGGAATCATAATCCGGAATGGCTTTTCGGGAATTAAATTTCCTGTCCCTCAAGACAGAGACAAAGTGGATGAAATCATTATTAAATTTGTATGGAAGGAGACAGATAGTCTGGTTGCTGTATTAAAGACCCAGGAGTTTTGTTGCAGCGGAACAGACTGTTTTCCCAAAGTCAGTGCTGCGTGGCCCTCAAGGACATTTGTGTCTTCAAGGGACACAAGCTTACTGAAGCATCATTGTGAATTAAAGGTGCTGCTATGTATCACAATATCCTCATATCATACGGCAGACAGTGGACAAAATTCCTCAGGCCACTTCTCAGCCAACATGTGACTGCAAAGATTAAGAAAACAAACAAACAACAGAAACTGTGAAAAACGCTGTATTTGTGTAACACTTGTCTCTGCCATTGCACTTGAAATGAACTGAGACCAGGTTCTGAAGTTAAAATTTATCTGAGGGGACCAAACATAAGTACTGTGTGGATCAATTCTCCTAGCACAAGGGGCTGAATTACTCATCCATTGAGTTTGTGGGCACTGCGTTTTAATTGCGTACATACTCACTTTTTATTTCTGTCGGCCCTGCTATTTGATGATAAGGGCTAATTGAATAAAGGAGTAACTTGTATTCCTCTCTCTAGACAAAACATGAGGTAATAAGAATTGTAGAATATACAATTGCAGAATCATTGTTTAGACTAAGTGTGAAAGATCCCACACGTATAGAAGCATTTTTGCCACATGCCCATTAACACAATTTTTGACTCATATTTTGATCCAGATTTACACTCTTTGCCATTGTCACAACAGGAGCACTAAATGGTAATTCACCTTCCAACTATTTTGCATTATAGTCATTTTTGTGAATTTGCTGTAATTGCACGCTAAGAGGGAACACATTGCACAATTCCCAGCATCTATTTGTCAAGGTAAGCAATCTTGTCCTCCCACAAGAATTTAACAAAATGCCTAATTCAGCATCTGAACCTCTGCAGACAAGAGTTAATTTAGAACAATCCTGTGACTGTGGTGGTAATTACCCACTTCTTAGCATTGCTAATTATTGTCCTTTCATAACTGCTGATGATGTATAATCACAGATTTGGCATGCAAATGAGCATGATAAATAAAAACAGATTTGCATGTAACAGGAATCAAAAGTAGTTTGTTACATGATTGATGAAGTTAGAGAAATTTAAATAGAAAAAAACATTATGCTGCAGGGTAATTTTATAGGTGGGATGAATAGATTTATTGTCTGAGTGATGAATTCAGAAAGACTATGAAAACTTGCTGAGTGCAATACAGGTGAATTGATTGTATCAAATGCACTTGTGCTTGTGGTCACAAAACGCTGCAGTTGGATGCATAAACGGTTGGATGCTGAAATGGCCCTCCGTTTTAAATATTCATGCCATTTCAATCTTATTAAAATTGCGTTTATGTTTTGAATATGGAGACCTGTTCGCCTTTGCATTCATTTTAAATGAGCAAACCAAACTTAAAGTGCATACTGTGGGTTTATTTAGTTTCTATTGCAAAATGATCTTTACATTGTGATACAATCCCAACACTACTTTACCTCAGTGTTAAAAATTCTAATTCAATTATAAGGATTTTAGCAATAGCACATTTCGCTAAGTCTACATTTTTACACTGAAGGTATAGGACTCCAACCATAACCATAAGTGCTAAAAAATGTTTAATGTATCCTCTCAGCATCTGCAGTTACAATAGAAACATTCATTTTCAAAAGTTTAAACACTTGGAAGTCTCTCACAATCACTTGTTAAGACCCCCAGCAGGCTTAGTGGTCAAATGAGGACACATGTTTCTGCCTGCCCCTCCTCATCAGACTGTCTCTGTAATAAGCTCAAACCCTCAGGGCCTCTGGGAGGGTAAGAGGTCCAGCGACACTGGTGCTGTTCCAGCGTCCCTTGCACCCACGCTCTGCTCATCTCAGCCGGCAGCACCATCACTAAACATTGTCCCTGAAGGCTCCAGCTAGTCTCATTGTGGGTTCCTCTGATGTATCATAGACTCAAAGGTGGCAGACCTTTCTGCAAAATAAAGTCGTATTCTAAAGGAATGAAATCTTCAAACACAATCTTCTGCTTATGTAACATTTTAAAGGACATGCATTTTTTTCAATTAGATTTTGTTGGCTGTTATTAAAGACCTTTAGCTGCATGTCTGACATAAACACAGCATAAGAACTGTTCTTTAGTTTTTTGTTCTGCAACGTTCCAATGTATACTGGTTCATTTGTGGACGGTACTGATCTTAAACCGTAAGATCCAATAACAATATTCTGATATCATTTCATATTAGTTATGCTGTTGGCTGTGCAGTTGCAATATGCTTTAATATAAAATAATGTCAGACAATAAGAGCTTAATACATCACAATTATACAATCATATTTTCTATATACTTGGAAAATGTCATAGTACAAACTCTTACTAACTTATTTTACACAGGAAGACAGTGTACATACAGTTACCAAAGACCATCTTACATTACTGACCATGCTTCATATCCTCCCTGCATAAAATAGAATTCAGAACTTACTGTACCCCACAGTTATGCTTATATGCTAATAAAACACAAGATTTTTCCATCCAAAACATGTGATGGCTGCCGTCGCGAAGAGAATTATGTTTATCTACACTGGCCTGTCTCCTGAGCTTGTTGATGGATGAGATTAGGGCAGGGCTAAAAACTGTGGCGTGATGAGCAAGCATGCAATCGCGAGATTAATTAGTGTCATCCTTGGTGGGAGGCCTCTCTTTAACGTATCCCCTTCGGATAAACGAGAGTAATGGGGAAGATACAGGCTCAGTTAATCATAATATTTACTGGCTGTATCTTTCCTCAGTTACTATGGCCAGTATTAGGTCAAAAATTGCTCCAAAGTAGTTGTCTTGTATAGTAGCTTTGTGAAAAACAACAAACATGTTTCTGGTGTGAATTTGGTCCCAAGTCTGGTCTCTAATAGAACCTAATAATGAATTTGATGATGAAGACAAAACATAGAATGTAAGTGAATAATAGATAGATGGATTTACTGATAAATAGATTATCTCTTTAAGGGGTAATTATACAGACAGGCCTCAGTGTGATTTGTCTAAGTTTAAATGATAAACCGAGGCTCACTTTCCCCCCTCAGGTTTTCTCTCTCTCTCTTTCTCCTCCTCTTTACAGTTCATTTACTCCCTGTGGCTCACCTGAGATTGATGCTCTGATCCTCTGATTGCCATAATAGCTCCATCCTGAAGATTCTACACATAATGTGCGGCAGATTCACTGAATGAGGGGACATCACCAGGTCCCAGCGGCCATTCATTTCCCTCCAGCTGTAGACGCTGCTGTATTAAACGTTGCATTTTATTTAAATTAAGTTCATTTCTGCTTTCAGACGTTTAAGCTTTCTAATACATTTGCATTTTATGCCACTTGAATTTGCTAAATGTTAAATTGAACTTCTGCATTCATTTTTATAATGATTGCAAACAGAATTCTTAAAATTGAAAGGTGGGCAAGATCATTTTAAGATGATCAAATAACAAAACAATAAACAGATTCAATATTAAGATATTTCAGTCATTAAGCTGTACCATTTTACATATTTTTGGTGTGTAATTACCAAAGAGATCATGAATGATGGAATACTTTGGCCTAAAAGTTAATAACATAGCCATTGCACTATAATTAGTGTTTCATGGAATAAAATGCAATAAAATATTGCAATAAAAATAGGTATAAAATAATGTGCCAAATTTGATAATATAACTATAAACTGTTGTTTCCAATCCTAAACTGTTGTTAAAATACAAAGGGAATAATAAAGAGAAACAAAGCAATTGCACAGATAAGGATCTCCAATGTCATAGGTTTGAATTCCTAGGGAATGCTGGGAAACGTATAGTGTATATATATTGAATGGACTGTAAGTTGCTTTGAATAAAAGTGTCAATGGATCAATGTAAATGCCAAAAAATACTGTTAAATACACCAAAACCCCCTCCTGCTCCAACCTGACCCATGACAACATAATTTCTTATATATATTCAGTCCTGTAGCCAGTTTTTTTAACCAATTACCTGATCTGTGATGACACATGCCTAATTACTCCAAAGCCACAGAAAATGTCATAAAAATGCTGATTGGCTGATGTAAAATACATAAACACAAACACGCACAAGCACGCATGCACACACACACAGACACACACTCAGTCAAATGTAGCAGACAGATACAATATAAAGCCTGGGAGAGGAACTTATTTTCTAAAAAACGGTTCTACCTCTGAACATTCTTGCAACAAAGCCAATATTTTAAAAACCTTCCACATACTCCCTTGTATCTTTTTACTTTTTTATCACAATGCACAGCACAGTATGGTAGCATTTTATTCTATCAGTGTTTCACAGGTTATTTATGGTTAGAAAAAAAACAAGCATCTTTTTTTCTGTTCTGAAGTCAGTATGAAAAAGAAAGTTATCATCAATGGGTTATATAACAAAAGTTTCAGCGATGTCTTTGTCCCTTCTGAAAAAAACACCTGTTTAAAAACAGCAGGACAAATCGCAACTTCCTACAAAAATTGAATACATCAACCAGTGAAAAACATATCACAGACTAAATCACAGCGTTATACAGGCGAAACTCTGTCTCCTTGGTAACAGCCTTTGTGTCTTTATGAACCAATTTCTCTGGCAAAGACTCCCAGAACATCCATTAAATGCTTATATGCCCAGGCATACGCCACTCTGCTGGTCAAGATATTTGGTACTATAGAACCATCAGTTACTGAGCCTCTTTCATAGAAAATAATACCTTTGACTGTCTTCAGACAAAACAGTGAAATATTATGAAACATGAGGCATTAATAGCGACATTGTGAATGATTGAACCCAGCAGATTTTAAAGTGGCAGAAAAGAAAAACAGAATGTTGTACAAGAGGAAGCAAAGAAAAGAGCAAACATAAATTTAAAATATCAAGTAGAGATGAAACAGAGAGGGGTGGGTAAATGCAAACACAGACACATATGGAATGACAACAGTTAGTGGATCTTTAAAGCAGAAGCCACACTGTGATGGACAAGACTGAGGAAATGATGTAACAATGATGCTAAACAACCCTAAATATCCAAATTATGATGTGTGCCAAGTAAGTGACCAAAAAGGCATTTTCAATTGAATTTCCCCATGTTTTCATTGAATTTCCCCATGTGTCCACAGAAAAGATACAAAATACAGAGCTTATGTTTAGCTAATGCTAATTGAATGGCTCACCCTTCTAGCTATGCTTTATGCAGAACAATTAGTATTTATTTACGCTTATTTCAACAGTACAACAAAATAAATAAAAATGCTGTTGTTTTTTTCCACTTTTGTAATAATGAGCCCTACTCAGCAGTAGAAACTTCCCAGGTGCACCTGAAAGCATCATTATGCACACTTTATCACTGTACTGTACACTTCCCTCCTATAAGCATGTAACCTAGAAACTGTGTAAAGCGAAACATAAATTTATATTGGACTAAAAATGCAGATAGGAAACTTGTCGACCTCGATTTAAGACCACCGCACCCCACTGCCTCAAACTCTAGAAAATGTGAAAAAAAAAAAACACTATGGCTGAACGCTGTTAAGAAAATGTCAGTTTACACAGAACTTACAATTCCTTCATTATTACTGAACTGTGTCAGACTGTTCTCCAGTCAGGTAAAACACAAACTAGATACATTTTCACTTTATGAGGTCTAAATCTCAAAAAGATGAAATGTGTTTATTAAAAGCATTACAAGTGTTCACTCAGGTATAGTTTCATACTTCACCATTGCTGTCTTAATTCACAACTGGCCATAGTCTTCAAATGCTGTCAGCCTTGATTAAATCAAGCAGGACAGCTGCCTTAAACATAGGAAGAAAATAAGTGGGTGAGATAGACAGAGAGAGATGCCAGTTTTGCCATCCTCTCTTATTTCACTCTCTCATATCTTCCGTTTAATTATACAGGCTAGCACTTTGCCAGGGCACAGAGGAAGATTGATCAATCTTTCCATCTAATCTGGATTTATTCTTCAGCATTATACTCATAATGAAAAAGAAGATTAATGGCATCTTTAAAATGTGACCTACATGAGGATACAGAATATAGAGTTGTTGGTAAATAGATATGCAGCAGTTACAGTATTTGGTGCACAGTAATGCAGAGAGGAATTTAATTAGTGGTGGACATTTCACCTACAGCTAACCTTCTTGTGGCAGAAAGGCATGCTGGGAGAAAAACGCAGCTTGGGGAAAAAGCAACGATGAAAAATTAAGATTTATATTGGCTGGACCTTATCTGTACTAATTTTACTGTGTTGAATTTTAAGTTTCTCTTCCTTTCAGTTGCAATACATGCTAAAGGCTAAACATAAAAAGTGTTATACCATGATATAGTAAATAATTAAATGATTTTCCTAATGAATGTATCTTAGGCAACAGAGCCCATTTAAACATCTATAAAAGGCTTCAGGGTATATCTGCTGTCAGAAAAAAGGTGTTCCCCTGAATACTTATGGACTACTTAGGGGGAAAAGTAAGAAAACATACACAATAACAGAAGGTCTGTTCTGCAACAGAGACTAATGTCAGTGGCCCTCTCTTAACCAGATCCATATATAAGGCACCATCTGTATGTGTGTTGTGCAGTTTTCTCTGCGCTGTGCTGTAAATATACTGTGGGTGGCTTAAAACTCATTGGAATGAAGTCGGTGCTGAAATGCTGATCTCTCCTCACTCCCAGCCATCTACTGTACATTACGTTCAGCATAAATCTCTTCCTAAACTGCTGAGATACATGTTCAGAATACTTAATATTCAGCGCAGTAAATAATTTTTGCCACATTTAAGTACTGCCCAACATCACCACTGTAGACGAAGCAGAACGTTTCTGAGGTGAGTTTTTAATGTCATCAGAAAAACATATTTCTTATTGGATGTCATTTCTAAATTAGCTGCACTTTAAGGGCAGAAAGGTTTTGAAGTTTTAGAAAGATGCGTAAAAAGGTTAAAGTGAGTGTGTGTGAGGTTTCATTAATCTTGGTTCTTTTGCCATCAAGGCAAAAAAGTGACAGTGTTTCAAGGTTTTCTTTCTAAAGGAAGATCTTCCTTCCAAAACATTGAGCTCCAGGGTTTAGAGCTATCTTGAAGCTATTAAGTTATCTAACAAATGAAGCGCCTCTATTTTCTCATGTCCTTGCACCTGACAAATAGTATTTGGATTGCTTGTATTGCCTAGTGAAGTTTCCTGCAGCGAGAAGCATTTAGAGTATGTTTGAACATACTGTCTAATCACACTGATCTCATGAAAAAAATCTTTTACCGGAGGTCCAATGTTTCCTGAAATTGTTTCTTGTCCCGTTTCTCAGAACATCCGAAAGTGCTCAAAGCATATATAAAGCATCATGTATAAATGTTGTTTAAATCAAGCTTCTGCACAAAACCTGGAATGTATTGCAACATAAATGTATTTATTTGTAGCATATATTAATCTGCCTGTTACATTAATAAAGAGCATGTCAATACAGTGATACAGACATAGACAAAAAAACAGTTCTTGGGGGATGTGACAACACAAAGTTATACTATATGTGCAGTAGATTTAAAACAGGCCATTAAATTTTTAGTATTTAAGGCTTAATGTAAATAATTGTTGTTTAATTATTTTAGAGCTATGATCCCAACAGGAAAATCTATTAAATCTACACTTTCAGCAATAGAAATAACTTGTTTAATAATTGTTTATTTGTTGTGTTGTTGGATAAATCATCTTATTTTACACTTTCGGATGTTACTTTAAAATAAGTTTTACACATATACATTTACAATATACATTTGGAAAATCCTTTTATCCAAAATGACTTGCTGTTTGTATCTGTTGTAACTACACACTGCAAGCAATTAAACAATAAAGGCTGTGGTATAATTTGAATATAGTCATGACTGCAGAGATTCCATGACTTATTTCCACAGTACAGATCACCTTCTTTTCTCATGCTTTTATTTATTCTCAAATTTAGTTCCATCCATCCTATACAAATATGTGAATTTGATTTGATTAATAAATAAGACTTCTGATAAAGGGTGCAAATTTGTACAGACTTTCATGTCAAAATCAAATATTCCACACAGAACTTGGCAAATACAGTGACTATGACACCAAATTGAAAAAATTTTCTTACCAGGGATGAGATGAGGATAGCATCCCTTCTCGAGAAATTAAAAACTTATCTTTATCTACAGCAAGAAATACTATTTGCCCTGGTTACAGGTATTCTTGTTATATTGGCCACCTCCCTCATGATCATTTAATGCGCATGACAAAAGAAAAGCTCATATTTCATCAGAAACAAATGTTCTTTAGACCTATTTCTTTTTCTTAACCTTTTCATCTTACCCTTTTCATCTTTTTTTCCCCTATCTCTTTTTAGCTTTTTCATCATTGTTTGGAATCAAAGCACACAATCACCTGAGGACCTATTAATATGTTTCTGAGACTCTGATTGGTGCATCTTTGATTTTGTTACTTAGTTTTAACACATGGATAAGTCTGTGTTAATTGAGTTCAACTTGTGACGGCTTGAGTTAATTATATTTTTTGCTTGTGCTTTGTGGGTTGAGGCATACTGTACAGCCATGCATTGAACCACCGCAGTCCCACCTGCCACATATCCACAAACAAAACATCTATTTTATAATAGACATTTAAAATTTCAGTCCACCCTAAACACTTTTTCATGAGAGGCATCATACGCTGGAAGAAAATATCACACAATTTGGCCATCTGTTAGTGTAAAGGGCACATTGAAATATTCAGTGAAGGCAGAGCAATGTGAAACCAATAAAAAGCTTGATATACTTGCATAAACAGAGTCAGGTTAAGGACACACTACAGCCTCTGTGTTCACTTTCTGAATGCAGAAACTGCTGTGTGTCGCAGAACAAGCAGAATGAGGCATGAATTATGAACACTTTTCAATATTGCTTACATTTCCTGCATTGATCAATGGCAAATGAAAGTCCATTGCTTTCGGCAAGTCTATAAATGAGGGAGAAACATTTACATTTATGCATTTGGCAGATGCTTTATTTAAAGAAATATACAGTGCATTCAACATTTACACTTAGTTCTGGGAATCAAACCCACCTGTGTGCTTTTAATGCAATGCCATGCCAGCTGAGCAACATGAAGGCATTAAAGAGAGTAAAAAAAAATCGTCATCTGTGTGACAGAAATGTCTGTTGTGTTTGTATGTATAGCATAAAACAAGTGCATTTTATTCAATTGCACATATATTTATTATACATGCACTATTTAAAGCATTTGAACTGTTATCTCCTGATTGGCTATAAAAGCATCACTTGACTAAATAATAAAGGTATGTACCAGTTAGTGACAGAACAATTATTGCACTCCCTCATATTATTCCACTTCCTGTTAAAAGCTCTTGTGAAGCGACTCTGTGCTTGTTGACCTGTTCCACTATATTCCTCTGATTATCTGTTTCCTCTTCCTGAACTACGGCTCTTGTTTTACAGATAACACTTTGACATTTCAATTCAGACACCTACCGAGATAAACAACTGGCAACGTACCTCAAAACACTATTCTTTCCATATAATATAAACCAAAAATTACATTTTTTGCAGCTAATTTTATACAATTATGTGGGAAGGTATTAAGGTATGTTGTTGAAAACCAGCAGTTGTGGCGTACATTTTTTTAAGTCCACTGGCGGCACCTCACCCAGGTTATGCATTCTGTGTGTGTGGTCCTTCCAGAAAATGAAGAGAAACGAAAGTGAAAATTCAGAAACAAGCTTTAATCTTCAGTAGCCAGCCAATCATATGAACTAAATGGCACATTTGGGATGACAACCACATCCTGAGATGTCATGTTTATGAACAGTAACCTAATTAATAGAAAACTCAGACCTTAATGGATCCAATCATTTAAGTCATTTTTTAACTGAGAATTAATATGATAAATCAATTGATACTGCAGATTCCTCTACTTTACAGCCATAAAAGAGGGAATAAAGGAAGGGCATTTCAATTTATTCACTCAAAAGTATCATATCATAGGGTACTAAAATTAAAGTGCCTTTCCAAACTGTAGATAATACTAAAGTGCCTTTTCAGTTACAGGTAAAATTCCAAAGCGAATTTTAGGAGAAAGAGACAACAAATTGATGTTGGTTGTTGCTTTAAATTGAAACACCTCTAACCCTGCTGATATTTCTATTTCAGTAATGGTGAAGACCTTTGCAGTTTTTTTTCATACAATGGTGTGGCTGTTTGGCTGAAGAGTAGTTTAAGTGCTGCCCTCCACTCTGTGGAATGGCTCTGTGAGATGAGCTCTATTCAGTGCTGTGTGGATCGCCTGCTGAGGTGGAGATAAAACCCTGTGGTGATGGTCTCTTGATGAACGTCCAATCTCATAAGCTCTCCCACATTTTTTTCAACGGCTACAAATCTAGCATTGCCCATTATTGTTCCTCTATTGCCGTGACACGGCTGTCTATCAACAGGAAGCAGTCAGCACACCCTGGTTCTCTCAGCTCTGATTTGCTAGCATATACAGTACAGCAGTTTTTTGGATTAAAATGCGTTTGTGACTTTAATCACAAATAAAAAATGACCCTGCAAATTAAAAAACTCAATTGCAAGTTTCTGACAAGAGTCAAGCCTATGCTGTCGACTGTTGTGTTTGTACACTATCAAATGAAGGTACATTTGAAAAGGCTACAATGAATAACTGTATACATACGCTGATTTATGCTTTAAGATGATCTTTACTAAAGTTGCATGATTTATTTTATTCATGATTAATTTAAATACCTAGTTATATACCTAAAAACCGTCTGTTCTAAATCAAACCAAAGACAAAACTTTCACCAGTATCTAAGTGTGAACATACTGCTAAACATTGAAATTGTATGTCATCTTGTTGTGGTGCTGAAAACTGTAAACAATTCTGAATTATTTGAAGAATGTTTTGCATGTCAGGATATCAGCTTCATCAATTAGTGAAAAATAAATAAATTAAAATCCTTGCCCAGAACTCGTGCATATATGGTTCCACATATGTGGATCATTATAACCCTGTCGTTCCAGATGTCACACCACAAGATTTCATCATCAAGTAATTTGTCGGTTCAAACACCCATAAATGGTGCATGTGGTGACACCACGAAACAACCACAAATCATAATCAATTAGAACAATGTGTGGAGGTTTGTTCTCTCTCAGAATCATTGCAGATAAACCAAAAAACTTGTACATAACATAATTGAAATTTCATAGTCTGTCTTCACAGTTTGTTCATGTTTAAGCTAATGCCAATAAGTTTACAGTGCAATGCTGCAGAACAGATACTATGTGATCAAAATAATGTGGCTAGTTAGAGCAGAACCTTGGATTAGCATGCGTCACAGCTAGTTAGGGCATGGTGCAAGTAGCACTACAACTAAAAGTTGACCAACATACAATTAAATGCGTTTGCCAACTGACCTGAGAAACTTTACCAGCAATTATGTCAGGTGTTTTGAATTACGTCAATTTAATCAAAACAGGAAATTTGCATTGTTTATCAGTGATAAAAGATGGCCTATAAATTCATATATGTAGCTTTTGAATGACTCTGTACTTCAGGTCAATACAAATACCAATAAAATGCTGATGCATCTGGTTATTACTGGTTATTGTTGTTTAATCGATTCCTGATTTGCGAATCAAATTGCAGAGGATTTGGTGACTCAATGCGCATCATGTCTTGACATGACGTCTTGACATTTAGGTGTGATAAGTGAACACCGTTAGTTTGTTTTTGTAAAGAAATAAAACATAAAATAGCAACTAGCAATATAATAAACTACAAACAGAAAAAATCTAATAATCAATTCCAGCAAAGTTATCTTTGAGGCATAATATAACAAAACTCATTTATTCCTTTGTTTACTTTAATGTCACCTCAATATTTGACCCTTTGATGTCATTCTTTGCCTGACAGAATGTAATGATGGGAAGTCAGTTCATCTTACATCTCCGATATCACAACTCACAAACTATTAAGTCACTTTAACTTAAATATAGTGGCCTTTGTTTTAACAATAATGATATTCTCCAACCGTTCTCCAAAGAACAACAGGCTTTACTTTTAGAGAGAAACATTCACAATAGCTGTTGAAAATTATCCTAAACTGTGTAAATTTGAAGTAATTCAGCAAAACAGATCATATTATAGGAGCCAATGATTTCTCTCCTCACGTCTATCGAACTACAAGATGTCTTTGTTAGTAAAATCTTTGCAGACGATTACCTTCAACTGACAATAAACAGCTACAAAATGGCATAAATGCAGCGAAAGGCAAAGGATATTGATCTTTGTTTTGCTGCAAATGTAGTGAAAGTTAGTTTAATGGCATCTTTTTTAATGAAGTTGATGGATTGGACAAACAAAGCAGTAAACACAATGTGTTTCACAGCTCTGGACTGAAGTTATTTGTATACACATTCAAATACATCAGGATTTCTTTCTAAGCGTTTCAAAGTGCTTTCTATGTCAGACAACAGCTATTAGATTTTCCCCATGTAATATCTGGTTTCTTATATTGCGATTGTAGAAAATTGGAAAAACACCTGCATCTAATTTAGCTCTCAATTAAGAACTTGTCATTATTGCTACACAGCAGATAAACAAGGTTTGCTCTGAATCATCACTTTGAATGGGAATTCTTCATGTGAATTAGACGAATGTGAAATGGAGGGAGCATTTATGGCCATTGCCATAAAATGAAAATATGAAAACTTGTGTTCCAAACAAGCATCTAAATGCAAAATGACGTATTCCAGTCCTTTGTAGTAATGTCTGTTTTGTTAAAATGGTGTTTGAAGTTTTTAACTATTTGTAATTGGACAAAATATCTGTGAATATCTGCCTAGCACTGTAGTGAACTTTTTTTTTACCATAAAACAACATGGTACACAACAATGTATAACCAAGCAAGAAATAAGGCAAGCACATAGTCAGAAATAAATACAATTGTAGGTCAAATAGTGGCTTGTATTTATACAAGTAGCTTGAATATACAGTGCTGTTAGAACTAAAGCCACTAAAGGCAATTAACCAAGACACCGAGTAGAATGAGAAATAAGCTTAAGAATAGTTCCTTAGTGTTTGGTGAAAGTGTGTGTCAGTGTTTTGTTATGTTTGTATTCACAGCCTGTCATTACTGCTTATCTTTGACATGAAGAAATGACATTAGCTGGATGGATGGATAGATAAATAAATAAATACCTAATCAATACTGTCAAAATAGAATGTATTTGAAATGCCAAATGATACTGAAAATTAATGGAGCCTGCAGAATTGAATTTTTTTTAATACAAAGCTGAGAATGAGAAAATTAGTTTTTACTCATTTCAATAAGCAGTATGATACGAGAAGTTGTGCTATGTTGTAAGTCTTGGTAAAAGTGTCTAAAATACCTTTCAGCTGTGACTTCACAATACCGCACTAGCCTTGAGCTGCACAACAGGTTGTGTAGTGACCAATGCATAGCTTAAATGCACTGTAAGTCGCTTTGTTTAAAAGCATCTGACAAATGTAGTGATGCAATGAAGTAAAATCACTATAAGCCTACCTTTGAGTTTGAAAAAAATAATCCCTGACTGACAGTGAACAGCAACAGAATGTTTCTAGGTGTAATATGTGTTATCTCATGGAGTTTAAATATAAACAGTGCTGTTTTCATATTCTGTGTCATTTTGTTTCTGTAAACAAAATGTGTTATTCCTCGCCCAAATACAGCTGCTTATCTCTCAGCATGAGAAAATGTTCATTTTCCATCTTTTCTGTTATTATTATTCTTTTATAATCCCTCTGCACCGAACGTTTATGTACAGTAGCTAAGAATTGTGTTCTGTACAGTAATGTACAGAATCAGTGGATGAAACTGAAAAATGAAATGTATTTATTTATTATAAATAAAACTCCAACTGACCAACCAGAATTATGACTGGAACTAATCATTTAATAAAATACAATACAGCTTCCTGTATGTGTGGAAAATTGTACAATATGCAACAACACTTTGAAAACCTTTGCCAAAGATACGTAATACAAATGAAGACAATGATACAGACATCTTGATAAAAACACAGCACGGTGGAGGGGCATATTTTTTTCTGTGACAATGTGAGTGGCAGCCATATTGGACAGGAACAGCTCAGTGAGAGCGATGAGGACTCGACAGAATTATGATGATCGTCAGCCATTATGATCTGAATGTCACACGGCTGCCTGCTTCCCTCAGTTCTCACTGGCTGTGACGGTGTTCCCCTCTCAAAGCTTTTCCGCTATGGGTGGAAGTGAATTTTAAAATACATTCTTTCCAGTCAGAAAGTAGAAAATGTCCATCATCTTGTAGACAGCTGTGAAGCTCCTTAAGATCGATGAGTGTCGTGTTTAAATACCTGCAAGGAGATTACAAATTTTGTGTGAGTGCAGGTGGAAAAAACAATTAAATTCAGCTGAGCATTTAAGTTTGTATGGTTTTAAGCTCACTAATGCTTGTTTTCATGGCTGTTTGTACAGGAGACATTGAAAGAGATTTTACCAAGCACAACTAAGGCATATTTCAGGTAACTGTTAATTATCCTGCTTGTAGGTTACAGGAGTAGCTTAAATTCCATGCCCACCACAGCATAGTGTATTATATGTTTTATTATATAACAAAGAGTGATGAACTTGTGAACAAATATTCACACATGCAAAACTTGTTCCTGTAGCTCAGCTGTAGACTGTATTGCATTACTAGCGCAAAGGTGGTGGGTTTGATTCCCTACACACTAATAAAATGTACACACATTTTGTCAGGAACATACACACTAATACAATGTATCACTTGAATGAAAAAAAACATAACTTTGGTTGCTTTGAATAAAAGTGCCTGCCAAATGCATATATGTAAAAATGCAGTAATGTTTGCTAACATTATTTCTTTAAATCAAGATGCACTATGTGCAATTTTAATGGTTGTTTACAGTTGTTACTTGTCAGACTGTACAGACATGATTTAAGCAATAAGCTATGTCAGACTGTAGATCTTACATGTCATTCTTGTCAGACTGTACACCAGTCAAGACTCAATCACGCTAGAGTGTTACTGCTGTTTGGTAAGCTTCATTCAAACACATAATTGTAATGATAGAATGCAGAACTGTACATCAACACTTTGGACACTGGCTGAATCTTATTGGAGCAAAACTTAAACATGTCAAACAAGTGATTAAAAGACTACAATGTTTGTCGTCAAAATATCTTTTAAATAATAAAAGATCTATTATATCTTTTAAATTAATATCATTTAAATTCTGAATTCTCTGAAATGTTTTAGGCAGCCAAATCGTGCGTGCTTTAGAGAGATGCTTCAGTCGGTGTAGGTGACCTTCAAAAATACTGTTTAAAATGGTCTTGTTATGCGTTTTCACTTATTCAGCCAGGGTTAGTGCATAATGTTGTTGCTTGAGTATTAAAAAGATCAGCATAGATACAAAACTTTTCAAAAGGTTTTTATAAGTATTTCTGCAGATATTTGCTTTAACAGAAATCGCCTTAGCTGTACGCTCACTTTCACTTTTTTAAATCTCTATTCTTTTTTAATTTTTTTTAAATCTCTTTTTACTATGTTTACTACTGTGTAATACGTTTTTTGGTGCGTGTGTAAACCTTATTTTTGAATGATTTATAATGTAGCATCAAAAATGTATAAGATAAAATAAAAACAAATCTCTGTAAAATGTCCTGTGAAATGATCCGCTCCTGAATTCATAAGCCAAAACTGATGCCATTGTTACTGTTTATCTGAAAGCTGAAGCTTGCAGTTATTGTAAGAGGCATGACAAAAATGAGTGACCAGTCAAAACAAACTAGGCCAGCTAGACCAATCAAAGCAGTTCAGAGGGCAGGGCTTACAGAGACCAGAACTAAACACAGTGTGTGGCATAGACTGGAAACAGATGTTGTAATCATTTAAAATATTTTAAAAATAATATATTTTGGTACAATGAAGCATTCTAGTACACCTTAAAACAAGATCAAGACTTACAAGTGCATAATAGGACCTCTTTAAAATTTGGCAACTGTTTGAATGAATAACATGTCTATAACCATGGTGACAGGAACTGAAGAAAATATCAAAGATGGTTACTTCCATAATACAGAATTATCTTATCCAAATTGACATGACATTATTTAACAAATGAGTCCCACCAAGGCCCTATTTCATGTATCAAATCCTAATTAACCGAGAGCAGCTTTTAGATGTTTTTTTAATTCTGAACAGAGTGTGGAGCATGGCTTTGGGTCACGACCAAATGACAAAACTGATGGAAGGCATCGACTGGATCTAAAGCCTTTAGTTGACACATAGCTCAAATCTGTGTCGGTCTGAATTAGCAGAACCGCATATTAATTTTTTTAAAACTGCAGAGTGCTGAGTTTTTGGCATCCAGTTCAGTTACTAAATGTGAATGTCACTTTTGTTTGAAACTAAACTGAGTGTGAACGCAGCTGTATTAACAGGACTGACAATCATATTAGGCTGCATATTACAGTGCGAACCCAGATTTTAGGAGCAGGTACAACCTTGGACAACCTTGTCCTGTAGACATTTCTCACTTCTGGGCATATGCTATTGAATGCTATCCCAATAATACCCTGCACCATTTGTGACTAACAGTAAATGATTTTACCTGTTGAAAAACGACAGTCTCATTAAAGGAGACGTTTGGGATTCCTATTTAGATTACTGCACATAATCACATATTACGTTCACATTATAGTCTATTCTGTATCATTCTGGTACAAGAGAAGAATCTCCATTATTCTGATCCCTGTTTGAAGCAGTTCTGAGTGTGGCCATTAATCTTAATTTCAAAGGTTTGGATTTTGTGAGACTGTCTTGTCTCGGCCTGCCTCCTGCTTCCTATTGAAATGGTGAGAGATTCAGTCCTGCTGTAAACAAAATAGTACATCAAAACCACTGTGCCGGGAGCTTTCATTAAATGGATAGAACATCAGACCTGGAAGCTCTGAAAGGTACCCTTGGAATATTGGCAAATAAATGAGGCAAATATGTGATACATTCATCTTCTTACATCGTACGAGTGCATCCCCAATGAAATCATGTGTAATTATGTGCCCAGAGGAGCCACACAAAACCAAGGTGATCATAGAAGAATACAAGTAATGGGGAAAGATACAAAATGGGACTTTAAGTAGAACCTATTAAATTATAAATAGTGAATGCAAACGAGATAAGGAAAAAGTTACATGTAGCCTTCCTGGTACAAGCCTTCAGGTTGCCCAAGATTTGTACTAGTCTACATTCTGTGCTTACTTATGTGATATTTAAGATTGTCCTCCTGGCATATTGATGCATAAAGTCTTGAACTGTGATCCTGTGAAAAAAGATGTCAACATTGTGTAGCAAGTTAAAGAGCTGTCCGATGAGAACGATCCTCTAAACATCAATAATGCATGTGCCTTGCACTACAATGTGAGAGTCTGGGGTAGTGTATTGATAAACATGTCTTGTGGGTTACAACAAATGTCAATTGAATTGTGCCCATAATGCGAGCTGTTTTATAGCTGTTGTACAGGCTTTGGGCAATGGGGAATTAGGCACAAATGTGCTATAAACAGCACACTTTTTAAAGATAGCTTCATAGATAAAGCTTCATATAGGCTATAGTGCATTTATCTGTGTATATATGCTTACAAAAGCTGTGCTTTATATTTAAACAGAATACTACAAAAGTGTCTGCACGATTCATTGGGGACTGTAGTTGGGAATTAAATTATTTTGTGCAATGATAACAAAGAAAATGAAAATTAAAAAGCAATAGTAAATATATAACATGGTTTTTGAATAAACCTCTTTTTTAAACAGTTTAAAGCTTGCAAGTCATGGCTTATGAATGCATTGACATAATTTACTAAGAAGTTTTTGTTTTCAAACTGCAAATTTATGTTCACCTTTCCAGCACATACATGCCTCAACTGTGCTTTACTCTCATTGGCTAGTGAGATTTTGATGGACAGCAGTCTTCAGAACTATGCCTCAGTAGATAACTCCATGTGGTTATTAATAGTGTTCTAGTGTTTGTTAAATGACTTATTTAATTAGCATTTCATTAAATAATTAATATTTGATGGTTGGGTATTTTTATGCATCTTTTCTATTGGGATGAGCTCTCGGGTGTACCTGTGTCATCATCCTTCTTTTCTGTACTCCAGTCACCCTCAGGTAATTCATAAAGCAGAATTGTATTCCTGTACTGTAGCAGACCTGTCTTTACTTAACTAGTTAATGTATGATTGCATGGACAACCATAGAGGTTATTATACCATTTTACACACTGAAAACAACAAATGACATCCAATACACAAAAAAAGTTACAATTACGGTCATTCAAAGAAATTTCAGGTCAACATATAATGAACAGGCTAAAATAAAAACTGGTTACATTAACTTACCAGAGGACAATGCTAATGTTGCACTGTGGAGCTCTTGGGATATATGAAGGTTTGTTCTTTGCCTATATACTGAACAATTTTATATGTTTTTCCAAAGTGTGATGGTACATTGATTCCAGGGCACAATCTCTAAGACCTTTATAATAATTTATTGCAAGATGCTCTTAAACTGATTATCTTTCTTTTTAGGCTCACTGTGAACATATGTTGTCCGTAGTCTTTACTTCCAGTGTAGTTACATAAAATATTATAACAGCAAAACATAAGGTGACACTTACAGCTGGAGGTCTTTAGAAAATTTTCATTAATTTTTTCTGCATTTTGCAAATAACTGTGCCACTGTATAAACACATTTAATAATTAATGAATACACTTTAAACGGCCTGACGCAGAAAGACTCTTAAGGCATAATATAATTCCATTAATTTACGATTCATAAAAAATATTGCTACAGTTCTCAACTTTTAAGTAATAAAGATAAGATGAAAACATCTTATTTTATATTCGCTTAATGTAACACTTTTTCTGCTTTTATCACTGTAATTAAAGTATTAAACACTCTCCATTTGAAAACAACATTAAGTTCTGTCAGAAGACAGACAGTAGACAGAAGTTATACCAGGAGATCTGTGGCTGTGTTATAATATTTACTTGCGGGCTTAACCATCAAGATATCAAATCAAAATATTTAATACATATTATTATAAATATTATTATTTACAAAAACATTTGTAACTTCCCCACTGCATTTGTTCATATTATGTGTATGAAACAGTAAATAATATGCAATGATAAATGTTTCAGAACATTGCTGTCAAAGTACTATATGTTAACATATACAATTGACTGTATACAATATACTATCACAACATTTACAGCACACTGTAAAAAAGTGTTACTGTGAGTGACACCATTTAATAAATACCTATTTTGTAATCCAGTGCTTTGTAACAATGTGTCATTTGAGTCAGAAGACTTTTGTAAAAATGTGGTTCATGTAGCTCCCTAAATTTTCATCATACTGAATGGATTTGGGTTCAAATAAATTATTAAAGCAAAAATCAAGTGAATGCTTTGTGTTTTGCTTGTGTTTTATATGTCTGTTGATTTGTGAGAAAAATCCACAGAATATGATCTGGATGATAAGATTTAAACAGAGTGGAAAGTGATTTATTACAGCTACAGTACAAGCACAACTACAGGAGAGACAGGAAGTGTGAGAATTTGCAAATTCTGTGTATTATGGTCTGTATATTAGGGCCTTTATATGCATTGTACTATATGTTCACCACAATACTGTGAACATTCCCAGAGCTTTGTCATATGAGTTGTGACTAACTCATGTCATGTCAAATCATTAAATAATGATTCTTAATTAATCAAACGATAATCATTATCTCTGCAAATGATCAAATAACGATTTTCAGTAATGCAAAGTTTAACCTTCACCATCTGTTTTTTTTTATTTAAATAATCACTAATCCATGTTTAACCATCCAGTCGCTTTTCAATCTCTATTATCAACCCCCTAATTATTATTAGAATTATAGAAGTGTTTTACATGTGGTTATGCAAGATGAATGTGGCATCAATTTCATTGGATGATACATAAATAAAATGAGCACTTTCCAAGCAATTTAGTGCTCTTGGAAAAAGGACACAGCTTCAAAGAGAATTCTGGAGAAGTATTACATTTCGTATGCTATACATGTATAAGGTGACCTTTGGTTCCTCAGGCTGCTTTCTGTCACTGAATTTAACATAATTGTTGGAACTACAAGGTTTATTGCCTATAAAACGATGAGCTTGTAACTGATATTAATACACCACTCCTGTGAGGCATTGAATGTATAACTCAAAGCTTGAAGTGTTGTTGACGTATATACTTTTAAATTATTGTTATTGGTCTATGTAAAGACATTAAAAAAGACACCACCATGTAAAATAAGGTTTGCTAACAAATTCAAAGTGCCAGTTCGCCTACCCCACAATGGTATAATTTTTGCACATCAAGCAGCAACAGAGCTACTTTCATTACCAAAAGATTTATTGTGTATTTGAAAACAATACAAGATAATGTTTTATTTTATTTTATTTTAATGTTTTATATTTATTACAAAAAGCTTAAAGTAACTTATATTCTTCCAAACTCTATTTTGCATACTGCGGGTTAGACATATTGGACAATGGTAAAGTTTACCCTGGACTTATACTGTGCAGTGGGACACTTGTGCTTTACAGTTTAGACAGCTCTCTACTTTTTCCATCTGGAATACACTTTCTTTAAATTACTCTCTGTACTCTCTGTGCTCTCTTTTTGGACGCCCTCCATCTGTTGTCCTCTCGTCACCTTCAGAAGAACCAGACCAGAACATCTGGAAACAGATTTCATTTAGTCACAAAGTCTGTTCAAGAGCTCCCACAAGGGAACCCAGTGCAAGTGCAGCACACCCAGTCTCCACACCAGCATCTTTATTTGTACCTTCTTCAATATCTTATTTGCAGGGGTTTTGACCCAAAAGAACTTCCTGAGATATTGAACCAGTCAAAGAAACGTGCCAAATATTCAATACTGATACTTGGTGGAGAAGGGCGGGGCTGCAGAAAACAAGGAAATGAGAGCAAAGAAGAAAACAGAGAACGGTTTAAGCAACAGAATAAAAAAGAGAAGCAGAACGGCTTTATCTCAGGGAGGAAGAGAGAGAAATGGAGAGATAAAAAGAGAAAGAGAGAGGGGGAGAGAGAGAGATTAAGAGATAAAACTAGGTGTGCTTCACAGCTGCTTGGTGTAACATCTCTTCTCAAAACAGACATTAACTGCTGAGACAGGCAATAAAATGCTTAAACTGAATTGGTTTGTCAAGACTCTCAATTGGACAGTTGTATATGAATTTTAATGAAAGCAGTAAATCTCTCATTATACCAACAGTATAAGGAAAAGCTGCCTGTTTCTTGAGACAGCCACTCTAAGCATACATTTACCAACATTATTGTTTACACATAAACTAACACTGTAAGGGCCTCTTTCGTGTAGCCCATTTTTGATTTTACCTGAAGGACACAAGTATACAGGCAGTGAAACTCCTGGCTATATATAAAAAATAATCTTTAAAGTTTCTTAGAAGGTTGTTTATTTACAAGTACAGGATTCATTTGTTTATTTTAAAAGTACAAACAAAGGTTAATTTGTTTTTAAGCACTCATTTTACAGTTCAAAAATTGAAATACAGATTCAGTGTAGACTAAGTTTCAAGTATCAAGTTCACAAAAGTGTGTAAGAATAAAGAATCTAATATACATGTGGTGAATATAAAAGTTTGTAAGCTAAGCCTGAGGATGTGTTGCACACTCTGTTGTACGATCTATGCTAAGTTTCTCTATTCTAAGTTGCTAAGAAAAAGCCATTGTTGTCTTTCATGGACATCATGGCCTGTGTCCAGTCCCAAAGTGGAGGACTATTGGGACGGACAGGTTGCTGACTCAAGGGCTATTTAAATCAGCATATGCAAAAGTTGTGGCTTGTCCAAATCGTTTTATTTGTGAGATTTGTCAGTGTTGCTGCGGGACTGCTAAAGTGTAGCTAGGTTGAAAGACGCTGATTTGTGGCGACTACCGAGAATATGCTGTCTGAAATTCTGTGTCCTTGAGCTTACAAACCTCCATGAATGAATAAGTTTATAGAAACACTTTATAGAAATCTCGATAACATTCTTAGGTAGCTTTACAGTTATAAATACAATTATATTATAATTGTACAGTCATCTTTACAGTTATATATTTCTTGAACAAACTTCTTTTACCATTTAAACAGATACTTACCTTGGCATTTTCAAATTAACATTTGAATATGAAGTAACAAATATCTTGATTATCACTCAAATGTTTTAGCATGTAAGACATTTACTGTGGTTCACAACCACATATTTTACTTGTGGCATCTCTCTGGCAAGGCCACGAAAATGTTCATGCAGGAATTTTTGCTTTTGTGAAGAGTTTTTGATTCCAAAGGATGTTTGGAGGTTCATTCTGAAATGAAGGCCACACTATTCAGAGAACCAACAGAGACTTGTTTGAGTCAGGTACCTTTTCTCCCACTCTATTTTTTACACTAAATCTAAAAGCATAAATCGTAATAGCTGCTGCTTCTCTTGAAATTGGCCTCTGTGGGATTCTGAGCTGTTACCTCATGGTTCGCTCTTTCCCCAAAGTAGGTCAAGCATCTATCCAAATGTAAAAGTATTGGTGGACCAAGGATGGAAATACCAGTGTAAACTCATACAGATTTAAAGCAAAGTCTAGACATGAACACATAACACAAACAGTGCAACTGTCAATTCAAGGTACAAGAACTGTACAGATCAAAACCATGACTTATCAGAAGTAATAGAATCAAACCTCAAAGAAGACGATTTAAAGAAGTCAGAGCTCAAAGACAATTGCGTTCTGTCTGAATCTATTGCTTATTCCAATACTCCTTTTTCACAGATAATTCCCACAGCTAGCTTTATCCAATGAATAATGAAGCACCCAAATGATACATTATTGTCTCCTCTCATCACCAGCCACCTGAATTATGAATCCCTCTTTCAAAAAGGGTTACAAGTAACCAATTGCCCTCTTTTTCCATGAAAGTTCTATAATTGTTTATCAAAGTCTGCACACAGAGCTCACACAACTATGATTACGTTGTGCTGGGGTCATTAACAAGATGTGTTCAGACTTTTATGTATTCCAGCTATCAGGAGAGAAGACAACATTTCAGAATACTCATCGGCAGAGGAAATCAATATCTAATTACCAGCCTCACATTACCGAAGCTCAGCAGTGAATTCAGAAAGAGAGAACCTTTCTTATTACTTAATCTTTCTCAGCCTGGAGTTCAATAACACCTTGTGGATTATTTCTTCACCACTCATTTGCATGCTGTCAACGTAAAGACTTCGCATTGAGAATCCATTACCATTTTCCCCTCCATCCTTTCTTTTGCTCCCCAGCTTTTTTAGCCCCTCTTTGAATGCATAGCCCAAAAGTCAGCACTTTTAGAGGTGGGGAAATTTGTCTTGCTGTGGTCCATCACTTAACTTAAGCCGCATTCGATTTGCACGGCAAAACAGCATAACAAGATCACTGCGCAGGCCAAGAGGCTTGCTGATTTTTAAATATTACATTTTAGATTTGCAGCTGTTTTGAGAGAAAAAAAACGGTTGCCAGATTTGTGCCAGCTCTACTTGTTTGATGCTGAGTTAAAAATCTGGCATCACAGCTATTTCAAGCCACTGTAGTAACAGACAGATAGACAACACACTGCAGTGCTAATATATTATGAGTAGCATGTAAAACAAACCACCAGCAAATTTAATTTAAGTCTGGTGACCTTTTCTTGCAACTTGAGTCACCTCTCTCCAAACCCTGACTGATATTAATCTTACTGCCTAAATAAATGAGAAGCGGTTTTGGACAAAGAGGTCCTCATTAACCTATAGCTTTCTTTTCTCATGAAAAACAAAGCCAAGCTGACTGGAGTTTCCAGAGGCCAATAGGTGGATGCAGGTGTGGAGTGATTCAGCCAGGCTTTTATCTAGCGCTGACCCACCACAGCCTGCCACATATGGGATGATAATTACAGAGGGATGTGCAGACTGCCCTGGATCTTTCAGGGTTTGCTAAACGATCTTTAGCAATGTACCAAGCCCAGCTGTGCCAAAGAGAAGACCGCCTTTCAAAAGGGCCAGCGAGACCCCTGAATCACTGTTGCTAATGGTCAATGTACATCTGCTCTGCTTTCAAGGATGGATTTATCTCTTCCTTTTCTCTGACTTCTGGATCAGACAGAAATAGGCAGGACTAGATGAAGTATGTGATTGAATAATTTCTCTGGAAGATATTCCTTTTGTTTTCAGCAAGACCAAAGTTAGTTATGTGCTTTTTGACATTTTACCATTGTGTCTTTGTATTTTATAGGTTTTATCTGCTTTTTAGTAATTCTTTTTAATGTCTGTGTGCCAGTTTGTTTTTTATACAGGCATAATAATTTAGCTTTATGTTATGCTGCTTAAAGCCACTAATTAACTGTGTTGGGCATGTGTTTAAATTTACATCTATTCATTTGGCAGGTAGTTTTATCCAAAGCAACTTACAGTGAATTTTTATTTTTTATCTATACTTGTGGTCCCTGGGTTTGAACCCTCAACCTTGCATTGGCATTTTATTAGGATACAAACACCATATGCTAAGTGATCCCCTCAGAAGTCTGGTTACATAACGTTTTACACTTTACCTCCTAAAAAGTACCGACTACATGGTACACTCAACACTTATTATTTTATTACTTTTATTACTGGAATATTATTAATCTCAATGATTATTAAT
>JBAJNP010003190.1:0-29155 GCA_036877545.1 Yasuhikotakia modesta | reverse complement strand
CACATCCAAAGTTCATCATTGACCTTCATTCCACAGGCTGGATTCATGCAGGTCTGGAAACAGTCTGGGCACATGGGCTTTAAGCAGATGTAGGGGGCCAGCTGGTCAAAGTAAAACATCTCAGGTTACAACTGTAACCCTTCTTTTCTGAGAAGGGAATGAGACTCTGTTTCATATAACAACATTTTGAGGAATGCCTCAGCATAACAGCATATTTTGTATTAAATAAAACACCCATTGCTCCACACAACCTATGTCAGCTCACAATGTTCACAGACAGCTACCGCTCCCAAACTATCAACACAAGTCCCAGCTTTATTCCTTTATTCCTGACAAGAAGCAACACACAGATTAAATTGAATGTCAAGTGACACAGTGTGTTTTCTGGCTTCCTTTTGTAGCTTTCATGGTCTGTCATCACATTCTACGTCATCACAAAGCACCAATCAAGACTGGACTAGTCTAACACGTTTCACAGTTGCGCTGAGGGCATTCTGAAAAGTGTCAATATACATCACAGTGCAAGTTTGACAAGGAAGTTCCCTCAGGCCTTCAGGAAAGCATCTGGGATTTATAAAAATTGATCAAAAACAGTGATGCTGTTTGAACAAAACAATAACTAATTCTTATATATATGTATTGTCAACAAATCCATATATATTTTTCCATCTTATTTGCACTAGAAAAATCACAGGAAGACATTATTATTATTATTTGACAGAAATTTTCAGAAAATGCAGGTTTTATGTAATTTACTAGGTTTAATGCAATTTACTGCCAAGCCTTTATATGGTTTTTAATATGTCCATTCAGCAACATTCCACTCACGTCTTGTACAGTTTTGTGCCATATTATTTTTGCAGTTTTCTTTTCTTCTTTCATAATAGGCAGACCTGGTGCTTAGTGGTAATTTTCTCAAACACCACTACTGTAATGTGATAGAGCAAAAGCGTTTTTTACACCTAAAGACCACAAAAGAATGGAAAGAGAAAGAACCCAGTTCTCTTTAAACACTGCACCTAGCCTTGAAACCTGAATTACCTTAATAAGATTGGGCCTCAGTCCACTTCACCTTCACACTACTGCCTTTTTTGTCCATAAGTATGGAATTGTTATTTCTGGTCCAACAACTGAATCTAAGTTTGAGACCCATATGTATGTAAAGATGTCATAAAAAATTTATTATCACATTCATTCTTTGTGTGAAGCGTCTTTGGATGCCCCTCCTGTCTGTGGTGGAAGAAAAGTGCTTAATCTACACCTTCAGTGCACTAGAAAAATTCAGTACAATAGTAGAATTCAGTGCACTAGAAAAATAGACAGCAGGAATTTGGGAAAATTTATTTTAAAAAAAGCTTGGCAATAATAAAATGATAAACAGTAAGAAAGCACTGCGATAAGATGTGCTTTCAGAACAAAGACTTTTAAGAGGTTTAATTTAATCTTTTTGTAATTAAAGAATTTTGGAACAATACTACAATGGCGTAAACAATAATACAAAAGACATTACAAAAGATAGTAATATTTAATACATAGGCTACAAGGATCAAATAGAATACACGCAAAATTGGAAAAGGCATCATGCGTCTAAGTCTACAAAGAATAATCAGTTCAACGCATGATTGGATGTTATGGAAACAACTGTTCGGTTCGTGACAGTGTAGCTCACTGCTGGAGTGAGGGAGGCATCTTGTGGTTAGAATGAGAAGTGCAGGCTAAAATCGGTTTATTAAAATCTGTGGCTGTGGTAAACAGCTATTAGCATGCATAGATTTGCGAATTAATCATTTGCCAGTAATGTCCAATAATGAATTTTCTAATATTATTTAAATCACTTTAAACATAAATGGTGGTATATGCCTTGTATAGCCACAAAGCAATATTTTTTTTCTTAATACAAATAAAAAATAAAATTGGACGCTAAGTGCTAACCTAGTGTTTTTTAAATCCTTTAAAAAAAATAAATGATTAATATTATGCCTTCCTCATACCCTCATTGCACCTTTATTGGGCTGTAAACTGTATTCAATAAACCACAGACTAGAATGAGTCTTTAATTGTTGCATCACATTTGAAGACCAGACACTGCCCAAAGTAGTTTTCTATTTAACTGCATCCACAGCTTCTCATTACTTAGGGCAGTGAAAAAAGCTTATTGCTTATGATCAAGACGTCTTTCACATTTTCTGGCTCAGAAAATGATCTACGATGCCACAGGCTCGGCTCATAAAAACAATCATTGTAAGCTCAAGGTAAGGTCAGCATGTTCATCTTGTACTAACTTCATATCCTCTCAGGCACTTACCTGGACTGACTGTACAATGATCTACAGCTACGCTTGGGCAAGAAATAAGGGCAGCATGCACATTGTGACCTTACATTAGAATCATGTCTAGACAGAATTTAGCATATGTGAACTTTAATCAGCTATTTTCCACACATTTTTGGGCTGTTGTCAACATTTTATTGTAAACACTGGTGTATGATTTGTGTCTTTATGAGGAGATGTTGGAGCAGTTTTTTAAATTCCTGATTAAGTGTCTCCTATGGGAGATGATAAACAATACCCTGCCCTTATACTAAAGTTTTACTAAGCTTTTATAATAAGTCTGATTATTTATCTTGAAATTGCAGTTGGTCAAGGACTGCTGAGCATTAGTTCAACATCAATTCAGCAAAACTGTAGTGTATTTCCCTATAAACTGAAATATTTTTAACGTTTAAAGGGAATATCTTACTGCATCATCAGAACACACTACCTCAGAACACATTTTACAGTGTTTAAAATGAAACATAAAGATTTAATAAACTAAATGCACATATTTCAGCGGAAATTAGATTGTTTTAGGTCAGCGGTCAATAGATGGCAGTATTTATCCCGTCCTCGAAAGGACAATATGATCTCCGAATTATAATAAGGGAAAATATATAATGGAAAACTGCTAAAAACTAATAATTATAGAACTTTATTTATGCTTTCTTTATGGTTTGTCAATAATAAAAAATAAATAGCGTCTAACATAATGCTATTGTAAGTATTCAAATGAATACATTGAAAAAGCAGTAAGTTCAGCACATCCATTTAATCATTCATTTAAGGTCATAAAATATTTAAGATACATTTTAGTATGGAATTTACTATCACTATTCTTGTAAGTTGGCTCGCCAGAGGAAGTAAACTTGCGATGCTGCTCATTTGTCCGACAAACCGCTTATTTCTCCTACCAGGACGGAGAAAGACGCCAGTCCGCTTGACTGATGTTGTCATCTGCCAATGAATTGAATGGATGCGTTGTGACCCTCGAATCACAGCAGAGAAGGGGCGGAGCTTTCTCGGAATAGCCTCTCCAATATTACGTCATGTGCGAACAGCTGGTCCGTTGCAAGACCTGAAAATGTGGACAAGCGTAGCGATATAAAATCGCGCCTGTGCCGTCGTGGCGTAAACAGTCAGTTTATCACGATGTGGTGGCTGGAAGGGTTTAGGTCGGGAATGGGCCGCCTGGAGATCCTGTTGCTTGTTTACACCTTGCTCTGCTCTCTCGGAGGTGAGTCGTTCAGTGAGGGTTCAAGTGAGATCCCCGTGTTGATGCAGCGGAGCTGTCCTTTGTGCTGGTGCTGAACTACTTCACAGAACGGCTTTGCCGTAGCGGTATTATTTAAAGCTGTTGTACTTTAAACAGACGCTGATCAAGTAGCAAGTGAAACGCGTATCTTCTTTTCTTTCGCTGTGGTTTTTAACGTGTTAATGGCACATCCGCGAGAATAAAGCAAAGACTCAAGTGTGCTTGATTTTTGTGTAGATTAGCTTTTAAGTGCATGTGCTGGGCAACTGAGAGAAGTGACTGCTTCTGTACTGTATTTCTTTATATAGGGCATCTGTCTTATTGTAATATAGGGCAAAACTAAAAGCAAAGTAAATGTGCCTTATGGGAAATATAGTAAATACCTCAAGAGACTAACATGCTAAATAGCCATGCATTTCATACATCCCTTGTATATGCTGTGCTGTATTGTTTTAATACAATATTGTTCTGTTGTAGCCAATGAGCAATTTTTAGTTTTCGCGTGATTCTCCTAGTATCAACATGTTTACCAAAGCGCAGCACTTGCCTTCGGGAAATATGTAGGCCAATTATCCAATTATTGCTTTTTAATGTCAGTAAGTCTACAGTCTTACCTCTAGTCATCAAATGCTTCATAATGCTAAAAGAGCAGCGAGCTGTTTCTTGTTTATCTTGAGACGTTGTGCAATAGCAGATCGCGTCGATAAGGAAGTTAATCTGGCTGTCGGAGCAAGACAATACATACGCTCGTGTGCCTGAAAGCGCATCTGATGGATTGTGTGCTTGAGATCCCGCTCCGTGTCAGCCGCACTTTAACTCCGAGTTCAACTCTCGACTGCAGTGTATTTTTTTATTCCATTAGGTAGTATAACAGCGGTTACAAACAGTAGCCACCTCACACTTCAATAGCCTTTAATATTTGTATGCCTTTTTTCAGCTTGAGAAAGGCATGTTTGTTGTTGACAATTAGGATGGAAGAATGAACTTGCCTTTTGCTTTTCAATATACTTTATTCCTTGTAATTGTAGTGTGTAGTTTCCTTGAACCTTTTGGCCATATCCTTTTTTTTGTGCATTTGCATATGAGTATGGTTGCTTCTCAGAAGGCTATATTGTTGTTTCACTTGCAATGCACTGACTGCAGGTGAGACTCACAAAACATAAGCGGTTTATACCCAATCAAATATTACTTGACAGGGTACACATCTGTTATGAGGAGATACGGCACTCACACGACTTGATAGCTCACATTGATCACATTATTGACACGCTGAAGGAACAGAATGATGCTATGAGGCTGGAACAAAGGAGCAAAACCAATGAGCCATTGAGTCTCATAGGGGAGAGAGTCAGAGCAGACCAAAGAAAACAGTTCAATTTGACAGACATAGACAAAGAGCTGGACTCTGACTCAGAGCAGGGGAGGACTCCTGCATCCGAGCCCTCTGTGTCTGAGTTGTTTAGTTTCAAATCCTCCTGTTGATGTGTTGATAAGGTTCGATTTGTCTCTGTCTGCTTTGTGACAATCAAGATGCATGTTGCAGGAATAAAATGTGGTTTATCTGTTCTGTCTACCTACTCAACTACCTTCCTGCCTATCTAGTCCAATAAATAGACCAAATAAATATTGTAAGTGGTTGAATGTGGTTGAGTGAGTGTAAGTGATGCCAATAATATTCCTTCACCTTGTTAGTGCTTTGGGTGTGAGAGTGACATTTATGTTAAAACCAAGCATGCTTGAGTCCATTATGTAGAGACATGGCCCATGAAGAGATGCTTTGCACTGAGTGGTTGTACATTACTTAATGCTTACATTTACTGTGTAAGTAGGCGGCGTGTTATTATTGACTGAAACTCAGTCAACGTGTGAGAATGACAGCAGTTGCTCTGACAACACCTTTTCATCTGCGCCAATAGCTGCATTAAAATGAGTTTTAAAATTAATAGAGAGACTACTATTACATGACGCAGAGATACAGGCTTAGATACTGGTTGATACTTAACGCCTTTTCAATGTTTCATTTTATTCCAATGCCATTAGCTCGCATGAGTGTCAGACTCAAGGCTATTTCGCATGAATTTAAAAACCACACATATCTGAAGATCATAATGATCTTCTTCGTCTAGATAAATTCTGCCGATATTTTAATAAACCATAACGATCTTTGCATGTCAGTTTCATCAACTTGTGCAGTCCCGGAATATCACCTTTACTCGCAAGCGAGTCCGAAATCAATTAAAACGCTTGAAGATGAACGGCGCCACAACAACCCCGCGGAAAGATTTAGGGCTTCATTACTTTGCGCAGTCCGATGAATGCGCGTCATTGCTCTCTGACTGATGCGACGCCATCGCATAATTCGATATGCGCCGCAACGAGCTGCTAATATTAAAGCCTTAAACGAAAGTCTAGCCGTAATTTCTAAATCTTACAGGATCATGAACTTCTTAAGAGCGCTGTTAAATGTGATAAATGAGTTAATATCGTGTTGGTTAAATGATGGGAAGGGCTTGAAGTTAACAAAAATATATATCAATAAAATGTTTTTATATAAAAGCATGACTTTTTACACGAGGAAAAGACAGATGTATATTACAGTACAGATAATATAGATTGAGTATCTGTGCACCTTGGTCTAGATTGTCCTACATGTTTCTTTCTCTCTGTTCTTCAACGTTTTCTGTTTGGGGCAACCTTGGGGCCTTTTTTTTATTGAGAATAACAATTCCAAATGTCCTTAGGTCAGTTACTTTCTAGGTACTGAATTCTAATGGCAAAGTCTTGTACATGTTAAATGTAAGGCACAAAAAGTGCAATGACTAAATTTGCTAAAGAAAATCAGAATGAATGATGGCTTAAGCTGTAGGATGTAAAATGTGCAATTGGTAAACAGGATCATTTCATGAAGCTCATCACACAGTTTAAAAAGCAGTTTAAAAGTTCTAGAGAATTTAGATTTCATGCAATCTGTTGATTTTCAGTTGCTTTAGTTTAGTCTCATGTGCATTGAGGACCAGGCAGGTGGCAAAAATTAGAAACAAAATTCGGTGAAGAAACAGACATTTCCTAGGGGCTGCCAGAAGGCTTAGAGTGTGAGATCAGAAGTTCATCCTTTCTGATATTATTTAGCAAAGATGAAAAGTTTTGAATAAACAAATCACCACTGTGTGTAAATATAAGCCAGGTTTGTTTTTCTGTAGAAACCTACAACAGAAAAGGTCAGACAAAAATAATGATCAACTTCAATAGGAATCCATGAAGGAAAAACACAGAAAATAAAGTGTACAAATTGTCATTTAAAAAGATTGTCCACCAACCAGATGATTGATCCGCTTTAAATAATGTAGTCATTGAGCTATACTCTACATACCAATAGCCTTGTCATGGACAAATTCAGAATTGCTGAACTGATATTGTACAACCATCCATGTAACTTTGCATGAATATTTGTCAGTTATAGCTTTTAGCTTTTATTTAGATCACACAAATAACAGAACTCTGATACAGGTTTGCAGCATAGAAGAAAAAATAAAGAGCACATCAACTGCAGAGAGAAAGCAAAAAAATGTTTGTTTGGTTTGTAGCTACAACTTTAATGGCTGTCAAGGAGTGCAGTAAGTAATTGATGAAGCTGCAGACATTCTCAGTTTTAATGCATTTTTTGAAGATGACAGTTTTATGACTTAGACTTTATTTTATCTGCATCAGATGCCCTGTTTGTCATTCACTTTGTTTGTTGTTACTGCCAAACTCTTTGTGCCATGAATCACTTGCCAGGTTTACAAAAACAGTCAAAAGCAAACATTTATTATGAAGCCATATATTAACTGACACTGATGGTGTGTTTGCAAGTGAGAGTTGAAGTGATTTTAAATGCATATCTGAACACCAACATCAAATGTAAGTAAAGGACAATGTAATCAGATTGCATTTGTTGTGAGTTCCACATGCAGTTTGCACCAGTGATATTCTCTCCACTGTTGGGATAAGGACACTTAAGGTGTGATGTACGCTCAAGGACTACACAGAGTTTTGTGCTACATGGAGTCATTTGTGTTATACTCTAGAGGGCTGGTCTGTCGGCCCCTGCTCTTCTCTGTGTGATTTTTGGCATTAGGGCCACTTTGCTAATTGCACTCAGCTTGGTACATCCGTTCCCGTACTGAGTCGCCAACTGCTACCAGGGGAAAATAGCTCTCCATACCTCATCAGGATCTCTTCTGCTTGCTTATTCACTCACACTCTCGCTCTCCATGGCACCATCCAATTCGCGGGGCGCGCTGTGAAAGGTTACCACCACACATTTCTCTCATCCTTGAGCAAACATTAATTAGTGAAACTGAATTGAAGAGGAAACTTCGTACTTCAGTTCAGAAAGAATCTGTTCTTAATTACAGAATGTGTCAGCTTGGAAAAAATGAGGAGCGCTGAAAGCAACTTTTTCTCCATGTTATATGTGAAAATGAAATTCTGATTGAAGTGAGTTGGGTTTTTTTTGTGATTCCTTCTTCAGTTGCTAGTGTTTCCGATGAGGATTGATGGGAATTAGAAGAGATCAGGAGCCATTAGAAACACTAATCCGAGTAATCCAGCACCAGCCAAACTAAAGTTTCCTCTGGGATCTTTGTGATCATTCTTGGTGGGGAAAGGAGCACAGCAGCTTTTAATGCTTGTAAACAGGCAAATTGTGACAAGAATAGTGTGTGTGTCTATTAATAAAGGTATAAACCGGGTGGTGCCACTCTTTTATTAAGACTTGGGTCTTACAATATATTTTCCCAGAAAGAGGGAAAAAATAAAAAAGAGAGAATGTACATATGAATACTGAGAGAGTGATATGGACAGAAAGGAAAAACAGAGAGAGGCAGAGTAAGAAAAGCGAGAAAGTGAGGCTGACAGTTGCTTTGCCTGCGGCCATCCTGAACGGCTGGTTGCTGAGGAGCCTGTTTGTGAAGCCGTAGCTTGACAGACAAAATTGCGGGTGGATAGTCTGGATTCTAAAAGGAAGGGGACAAATCACTCCGAGCGGAAAAGAAAGGGAGAAAACTTTTCTGTTGTGTCTGCTAGCGCAGTAACAACATCATTCATCATTCCTCTTATTATCATTAATTATTATCAACGCACCAGAGGCCCATTTACATTAGTCTTGGAGAGAGAGGATCCCTGCACATTCACACAACTGCTGCAGTGTGTGTAAAGTGTGTGTAGATGAGAGTGTTTTGTCCTTTTAGGGAGGGTGTTGAGATTATTTTGAGCAGGACCAGGGCCAGGCAGTGACATCTCCTTTCTGTTTCTGTTTTGATTGCTTATTCAATGCTTATGCGTCACATGGATTTTCTGCTGCAGCCTCTTAAAAGGGCAATTCATAATGTCTGAAACATTCCCACAAGGGCCTTTTGAATTAGCCCTGTGTTAACATATAGGCAGACCTGCCATATAAATTCATTAAAATGCTTTATCGCCATAATGCAACTTGTACACTGAGTACACACTGTAAATGCATTTGCTATGATGATTTGGTAACAGGCTTTCCTGAAAATTGTTATTTACATTTTGTGATGCTTTTGAGTAAAGCTACATCTGGCAATATAACATTGTTTTTCTCAATCCGTGGTTTTTTACTTTTGCTTTTTGTAAATCACAATATTTCAACTACACTGTCCTACAAAGTCTAATTCCAGAGAGCGGTATTTACATATCACTTTCACAGGTTGTTATTTTCTGAAAATGAAGAGTGACAACAATTTAGTGTATTATTGCTGTATGGAGCTTCTAAAATGTTCACAATATTTATTAAAGCAATTGCTCTATTCTGTTCTTGTGGCTCATGACCAAAGATGGGTGGCAGACAAAAGATAAACAATGTTAGATACACACACATCCATAAAACACAACTTGCCATATAATCATGCATAGTGATAATAGAAAAATAAATAGACTTATCAATATTTAAACGGGAAATGAACATGCTTTCCATATCCTCTGCCGTGGATGTCAAAGGCTGTGTGTGTCCAATCACAATTTGTGGCTGCAAAACCATCTGTCACACAGTAGCCAAGTTAATCAAATGCCCACATGGACAAGTTGTGTGACACGCCTCCTCTATGAACACAGTGAATATGTTTTACTTGCAGGGGAGGATAAACATATTGCTGACAAGAATCTGTTTTTGATCAGTGCTATCTTGTCTGTTGAAGCTAAGATACAGTAGAAATTTAAGACATTTGAAAACCAAAATTGAAAAAACATAGACATTTTTATTTTCTTTTGCATGATAAACGTTTTGATAGCATTTTGGTCAACAGATCATATCCATTGTGTAATGTCCTGAAAGAAACATTAAATCCCTGCTTTAAAATTTGGATGTATTTAAAAAATTCCTGTTACAATTGATCACTATTTTTTTGTAAACGGTTGGACTATATATTTTTCAGGTTATTAAATCTGTGTTCCTAAAAGCAGATCTAAGCAGACATATGAACCTGTGCGGCCTGTTTGTGCTGCAGTTTCCGTGGGTCTTTTCTCATGATGCCCTGAATGATTCATGACTTGAGTAAGCTTCAGGGGGCACCTCAGCCTGAGAAAGCTCGCCTAAGGTGGTCTGCATGTGTCAAAGAAAGGCAAAAGAGGAAATCAATAGGGGGAAGATTTCTTTAGACTCCCAGCATTAGTTCTGAGGGCACAGGCTGCAACAGAGAGTGACTCTGATGAAAATCACAGTGCACAGTTTGGTATTAGAATAGAAATGTAAGAAAGGAAAAGGATTTAACTTATGGTTTAATAAAATAATAGATATCTCAGTTTAGGAAAAGAAAGAGTTGGGGATGTTTTTAATAATTGCTTTTTGAAAACACATTTGACTATAAATTCTGATAGGAAAAGTCAAAACATTTTTGGCAAACTGTAATTTGGCCAATATGCTGTATTACTTATATTACATTTTTTTTCAATAATTATTAATATATTTTTTATAAAGGTCAAGGCCATATGTTTAACTTTTTATAGCATGTGAATATTAAATGATTCAAGTGCTTGGATATTTTTGCATACTGTGCTAGTCACCCAATCTTCAATCAGACAATAACACCTACACTCAGCATACACTCAGAGCAGCCAGACCCAGCAGGCATGCCATTCCAATCTCCAGGCCTCACTGCCACATCCTTTCATAGGATCCCTGAGTGCTCTCTCAATTGCTCATACCTGATACTACGTCTCCATTTTCACCCTTGCTAACATTAATATTAAAACCTCACATCTTCTTTATTACAATCTTTTACCTTTCAGCAAGGCCACACCGAACTGCAGTCGTGCCAAGAAGCTGAAATTGGCTCTTGGTCTTTGCCCTGGGTCCTGTCAGGTGCAATATGCCAAACGCCAGAGACAAGGCTTCATTTTTGGCAGGAGTAAATAGGCCTGGCAGGCCTGGTCTTTTTATAGGTTTGACAGATGAAGAGTGAACATTAGAGATTTGTTCAGGAACAAATCCTTCAACTATACACTCGAAACAATGCTACAACACTTGTTTAAAAAGATATTAGCATAACACGGCTGAAAGGAAGTATGCTTTTGAAAACCATTGTGCTGTTTTTGATATACGATGTTCCAATTTTTGTTGCTGGACTTTACATGGGAATGTGTTTCTGTTCTTTGTTGAATAAGTTACCAGTTTACCAAAAATAAATTGTTTGCATGTTTGTCCAAGTTAAAATATGCAAAAAGTAGTTCATAAATTCCTTCAAAACATTTTTAAAGCAAATATTATTATCTTTAAAAGTATCATTTAGAAAGCATTTTTCAAATTGTTTTGGTCATCACCATTTTCAAGAAATTGCAAACTTCAAAATGATGGTTTAAAAAATCACATTTGATATTTGTGGATTAAAAATATTTAGTTTAGTAAAATGGAGATTGGTTAAAGGTTTAGTTCGCTCAAAAATACGATCACAACTTTCTTATCATTCCAAACCTATATGACATGATTCGTCTGTGGAATTCAAGATGGAAAGATCTGTTGATGTTGTTCTTTTTCTACAGTAGAGGAATGATAGATTGGGCTGTCACTTACATTCCTGCCCAGCGTGTCGTTTGTATTTCTCAGAAAGAAAAACTGAAAGGTTTGGAACAACATGAGGGTGAATAAACGCTGACAGATGTTTGATTTTTGGATGAACTGTGTAGTGTTGCGTCTGTGAATCTATTTACAGACACTTCACAGTATGTGTCACAAAGAAGCCCAGTCCTAAGAATAATAAGCAGATTTGTATATGAATTAAACAATGACTGTGACCCATTTTTCTCACAAAGACTCATGAACCATAAAGAGCCATGAACCACCACATGAGGAAAAGCTCCCTCATTTGCTGGAGATCAATGCGACCTCTAGGCCATTAATCTACAGACAGCATATCACTAGACTCTACAGTGTCAGTGGGAGTCTGTCTGTCGTGCAGCTTTAGAACATATTACAACCATCATACCCCTCTGACAGATCAGCACTATACAGAGTGATGCCTCTGAAGTCATTGAGTTAAAAGCTACTGGAAAATAACCAAAAGAAACCTCCCTTGTAGTCATCTAATTGCTTTCATGAAACGGTATAAAATGCCTAATGACCTGCTCTGAACCCTAATAAAATTCTGCACTGACCTTCCTCTTGGGAGCTACTTAATTGGATTACTTTTCACCCCCATCATCTGCTTCTCATTTCTGTGAAAATCCTTGTCCTTCATTATCTCAAATTTTATCTTATACTTTCTGCTATCTTGTAATTTTTTTCAAGATAAGCACGCTCATCTGCTTTGATGGTCACTGGCAATTTCATCTGTATAAGCTGTAAGCACATCACAAGCGCCTGTATTTCAACTGTATTTGTATGCTATTTATATTGACAGACAGACAGACAGACAGACAGATAGATAGATAGATAGTGTGTAATTTATAGCCAGTATACAAAAACACTAATCAATTTACATGTATTGCTGCCTAAGTACATATAAATATAAAATACGTGTACAATATACATGCTGCACTTAAATTTACACTTAAATGTAAAATCTGCCCAAATCACTGAATGCTTTTTACAGACACAACTTTTATTGACTTTTATAAGACCTTGAAATCTTGAAAAAAAAGCTCCTTGTCCCCAATGTCTGGATGATTGAGTCAACTTTATCAGCTGCACAGCTGGAGTATTAAAACCGATTGTGCCATAAAGTTTATTTACAGAGCGCTGGGTTAACGCCAGTCATTAACGGAAAATCAAATTTACCCTTGGTTTTACACCAGCTTTGAGAACACTTATCACTCGAGCTCTGGGTCTACAAGACCCTTGCACAAGGTGTGCTCCAATGAATCACTTCACTATTAAGCATAAAATACAGTGCTGTGCAGACCTGCTGCAATCTTTTAAGGTCCTATAAGATGTTGTGCCATAAGTACACATCAATATCTTTACCTCCACTTTAAAACTGCAGCAAACAGGAAGTTCTTTACATTTTCCTTGCATCTGCTTTTGTTGCTTGTGACCTAAGACCAGCAAGCTTCAGTCAAGTATAAACACAAAAGCTTTAAAGTAAATTAAAAAGCCAGCATCTCTCATGCAATAGCACATATTGCTGCTTTCGACTAGTTCAAAGAAGTAAAGCTATATTTCATCCTTGTATATTTTCCCCTGTCAAAACATTGTTAGTAAAAAGGAATGATGTGGTTACATCTAAACATAGTAGCATAAATCTGACCCCTGCTTGAAGCTGTGACACCCGTTTCTTGTTTCTACAGTGCCACTGCCTCTTGATATGTCACAGAAAAACACTTTTCCATCCCGTCAACTCCATGTTCTTACAATGCCCTTATCTTTGCCTCTCCCTCTCCTTTAACTAAGGCCATATATCACAACATCAATTCTGAGCAGGTTGCCATGCAACACTAAGGCAGGGAAGGTCCCTGTATGTATAAGGCTTTAAGAAACAGGCAATAAAGCTCAGATTCAAAGACTCCATTCAACTCTGAAATGAATGATGAGTGGCACTTTATGGCGGAGGCTATTTTCTGCTAAATAAAGATGTGAGGGCATCATCTATGCACCTTCTTTATTTATTTAATTGCTAGATTCTTATTATGTTTTTTCCTAACAAGAAGTTGACACGTACAAGTAATATACCAAGGCAATGTTCAAATGCTATTAAGAATCTTCTGAACTACTAAATGTAACTTTAAAAGGGAAAGATCTGAATTACTTAGTAAATTATTAAATTATAAATTACCTTTTCTGCCTCATTTGTTGCTTTTTATTTTGTAAACACCAAAAAAGAAATAACCACAGTGGTAATAGGAGTGGCCCTTACAGAGAACTCCGTACAGGGTAATTGGGTTGATAGTATGCGTGATCATTGTGTGTCTTTGCTCATTTTCCGGATTTAATATTTGCTGACTTGATGCAAATGTCTATAGTGGGTATCTTCAGCTTTGGGCTCACAACACACTGGGGGTCCGCTGCACTAATGCAGGGGGTCTGCCAATTATTGTTAGATCTCAAACACATTTACTGAATAAAAAAATTAAGATTTTTTTAATGGTTTTGCAAGGAAAGTACCATAATAAATATGTAAATACTTTTAGAAATCTATGCATGTGATTATAGGTCAGACTTAAAAAATATAACATAACAGGTGGTCCCAGCGCCATCATTCTGTGCTTGTATGTTTTAATGTGATAAACCTTTGGTTGTATTTTAGTTAATTAAGGTGTCTAGCTCAGATTTTTTTATCCTTATTTAAATCTGATGTTCTGAAGTCTTAAAATCATTTTTGAGAAAACTCGCAAACAAGTCAAACCTAAAATATGATAAAGAATTCAGGCACTGGGAATGCTTATCTGTTGAACTACTTTGCAACTTAACTTGTCACATGCTGCTAAGAACTTTTAGTTATTCATTCCGGTCATTATTTGTTAGTTTTCATATGCAAAAACGTATGATGCCTATGTGCATGCTGGGAAAAAAAATCTCCTGGCACTCGCAAACAAATCTTTGTTCTGTCAGTGTACCTACACCTTTTCCTGATTTTGTTTATTTATTTATTTTGATTATTTATTTATTCGATTTAGTTTTCCCTAGGATGTAGTCAGTCTTTGTTGTCATTTTATAATGAGCAAATATGCTTTCTTTGCCTTCAGAGTTAATAGAACAGTCTGAATAATTCAAATGGCATATCAGGGTAGCTCTGATTTATGGTCCTGTCCTAAACAGTACGCACTGGAACAGCTTACATTGCAGAGTTTCTGTCAGTACAGTAAGCCAGGTGGCTGCCCTGGGTTGTCCAATCAAAAGGCTGCAGGGGATGATACTGTATTTTCTCTCAGTGTAGTATGATTTCCTAGGGAATTAGAAGCAGGTTTTAGCCAAAGGAGAAAAGCTCATATTCTACACATTGTAAAAAGGTCATTGTCTCACTGAAGATGCTGTTACAGCCGTACCGCGTGGGCTGGAGTATAAAGCAGCAGTCAGGGCTATGATGTAAAGAAGAACTGAGGTATTTGTCTGTCTTTTAACTTTGGATGCTGTTTGACCAGGGATGGCACATGGACTTTCATCCAGGTCCCACTGTTCTTCCTACAGTTTTTTCTAGACAGTTTAACTTTATTCTTGTGTGCTCGCTAAGCCAGTTTGAAACTTTGACTCGAGTTGATTTATCCCTGTACTCTGTGTGAGCTCTCCTTGCTTGTTTGTTTACCCTCAATAGGAGAACAAAAAAGTTTTTTTCTTTTGCGAAGCAGTGAAAAATAATTACTATTTTCACAATGTCACTTCATCCTTTAACATGGTAGCCTTAAACCCTTCTGGTAAAAAAGCAAGTTTCTAAAAACGTCAAACTTTAACATAATTATAAATTCAGAAGATGCAAAATCCTTCTTAGTGTCATTATTTTCTTAACCTTATTGATATTTTTAAGCAATTTTGTTCAAAACTGCTTACTGCTCATACTTTATTTACATTTAATATAATTTTAGACTAATATATTTTTTATAACCAATACCGAGCTGCCCCATACGCTTATTTCCCAAGGTGCGTAGGGCCCCGCAAATTATGCATGGCCCCGCCCCTGCCTCCTCCTCCCTGTCAGCGCACCGGTCAATGTTAACGTCTTACCGCCTGCATAAGTTTGATAACAATATAAAGCGGAATTATCCATCCGGACATGAAAAACGAAAAAAAGAAAAACACAATGAGAGCGAAATGCGAGAACAGCCATCAGGTAAACGTGATCTCTTGTCTCTAAGTTTAATGTCTGCTGCTGCAGCAACAGCAAAGTTAAGTTGATGTGATTGTCAGTCTGTCTTGCTAACCTAGCTGGGGCATGATCGTATGTTGGTCTGTCTGTTTCTTGCTTGCTTGTCAGTGACTTTGTGTCTCAAAAACAAACATGAGAGTAAAAAAGTACATTAATTATGTTTCATAAACGCAACTGTGTTTTCTAGACTGCCATTCGGATAACCGCGTGACCGCGTCTTGCGTTTATGCGCGTGCAGCCGTGCACAAACCATAATGCTCTCTTTCCAGCAGCAGCAGACTATCTGACAAGGGACCAAAACTTAAAGCTTATAGTTTGTTTTTATTGTTTTTTTTTGTTATATTTAATATATATTATATTTATTTAGTTTTCTGCTTATTTTTTGATAAATAATGTTAATATAATAAAATAATATCAAAATTCATTTTTTGTTTAAAGGAGAGAATGGTTTACATGGCTCATTGCTTAGGTATTATACTCATTGTTTCATTGTGTTTCAAACCATGCACATTCTTGGCCAGAAAAAGCTGCAATGTGGATCAGACCTTCAGCCATTAGGTCAAATATCTGGAAGAAACAGCTGACAGTGACCCATGGCCATGCATGCGAAACATGAAGTGATGCTAAGTCATGTCCATTATATGCAGTGTCTTTATTTTGGGACATTGTGCTCCTCAGTAACAAAACACTCGCCTGGTAGAGCTAGCCTGGCATGTCTTCATGTTTCACTGTTATTATAGTAAGCCTCAACAACAGCCATATATTCTCATGGTGGTGAATATCGATTTAAAGGAGAAATGAAGTGAGACTGATGGCCATTCTCATGTCAAAGCCCTTGGCCCGTCTCTGCAAGCAGTGCAATAACACCAATGGTCCAGTTTATCAAAGCACCTTCCCCCTTCATATCATGGTCTGTTTATCACCTTGGCCGGCCTCATAAAGACAGAACTTCATCCCCTGTTTCCTCAGCTTGCTCAGTTCACTGACCTCCAGCTCTTAGTGACAATCACACACAGTTATAGGCACATTTAAATAAGAAGCTTTTAAAATCACACAGGGAAGCAGTCGATGGATGTTGGGCCATATGCATAACAAGTATTTGCCTATTTACATATGGCAGTAAATAGAGCACCTATATGTGGAATATGGAAATAAGCTTTATAGAACAATGTTTCGTCGTTTTCTATGTATATTCGAGTATGATTATACTACATTAAAATATTTTGAATTAGACACAACACTGTTATCAGACCATACCATACTACATATTTTTAAAATGTTGACATGTTCTGCTGTGTGACATATATAAGATAAGCAACTTTTGCTTGTAGGATAATACAATTGGAACTGTATATAAATGCAGTTATAACTTGCAAATAAAAAATTGCAATTTAAAATATACACTTTCTTTGATGTTGATAAATAAGCCAACAGACACATTGTGTGTCAGCTACGCATGTGCCAACACTGTAGAATTTTCATCTATTCTGTTTATGGTTTGACATGCATGGTTTTATTTAGGTCAAGTAATCCATCTTGAAAGTTCTTAATTCTGAGTGTCTAGCAGTACTGCAGAAAATCAATTGCTTTTTTTTAAGGAGTCAATTCCACCACCATTTCAAGATATTTGTCAATAATTGAATAGCCATGGACTATTTCCTCAACAAATAGAGGCAGTACTGTCCAATAAGTGGTTATATAGAAAAAAACTTCTTGTTTCTTTATCATGTAAGTAGATATTTGTAAGTTGCTTGAAAAGAATTTAATGCTGTACAAGAATCAAACATTTTGTATGCTTTACCAAAAAGTCTTTGAGATGTTAATTTCTTTTGTTTTAGTGTATTAGTAGGAAATCTATAAAGATTTTCAGGCATTCATTGCCATTAGCAGTAAGACAGCCTTCATGAGAACTGTGGTAATATCTTTAAGATGCTTGGAACAACCTACCTACAACCCTACCTTAACAAATTGTCTGCAGTCATACCAAGGACAGAAACTGTTTTGAAGGCAAAGGGTAACACCAAATATTGATTTGATTTAGTTAATAGTTTATTGATAAATAAACTTTTATTGTTAAAAATATTGAAACATTTATTTTTTATTGGTAAGACATTTATGGCTTTTTTGTTTAATAGTCTCACTTTACAGCATATTATAAAATTAATTTTATTAAATTATTGATTAAAGGTATGCTTTTGTGGGAGTGTAGGATTTGTGGGAGGTAGGTTGTTCCAAGCTTTCATTCTTTACTGTAGGTTTTAAACCGCCCTTAAAGAGTGAAGTTGTTTAAGAGAATGAATACAGAGTGGTAGTGTAGGAAAACATAGCTAATTTGATAAAGGTAAAACCTGAGTTACTTTAGTCATTAGTTTATTTCATTCTAAAATGTAAAATAACCTAAATATGCCTAAACCTTTGACTGCTATTGTTTGTACATTTGTATACACAGTTGGGAAGAAAAAGTGTGATAGCATAAGCATCCCTTGTGACAGACTAATATCCATAGATCGCAGGTTCAAACCTCTCAGAAGATTAAACAGGTATGCACTGCCCATCTCCACAAATCAATAGGACTCTGTTAAAAATGTATGATTACATTGATCAATAGCAGGGGATGAGAAGGTGAGATGACATTTTCATGCAGGAAGCACCATCAATACCTGAGACTTTAATTTCATGAATATGTATAAACATAAATCAACAGGGTAACTCATTATTCTTATTTGCGCTAAGCTATAAAATTAAATATCAGGGACACAAACAGGCAAGGGGTAAAATAAACAAACATTTTGGGAGAGGTTGGGTTCCAGGGCTGGTTGGGCTGATTAGACGTAAATGCTAAGCTAAATGGTTTCCCCTTGTAACTTTACCTTTCCCACATCTCAGACCTCAAATATCACCCTTCATAGACACTAAAGACATAAGTAAATAAAATGCTGTACTTACTGAAACAACCAGTTTTTTTATATCACTGTTTATATCAATGTTCAGCTCTGCTATTTGAAAATAAAACATGATCAGCCCGACACCCCCCAACACCTTCTCACTAGATCTATGTGAATCTCGTAGGTGACCTATTTTCATCTCAAAAAGGTGAATTTTTCACCAGAAAGTGATGAAATATACTAAAATGCTGCATGTTGAGGCATTTTGAAATTATTATTTTGTCTATACAAGTATTACATCCTAGAGGCTAAATGTTTTTGTGACAAAATGGTGATTAATGCCATGCCATTGTTATCCACATGTAGAGACCATCTACAGAAGAACAGATACAGTGGAATACATACATAACCATGCAACTTGGTTTAATGAGTCAACACACAGCCACACACACTTACTCCCAATTATCCCACAGATGGTATGGACCATTTTAAAAAACATATTGGAGACATACAAAATGATGGCTGTTTGAATGGAAGTCATGCCTTTCTTGTATATGTGCCAACTAGCTTTTAATAGCATTTTGTAACAATAATACAAAAAAGCTAAAATTATGATACCTTTGTTGCCAAATTTTCTTTGAAGTCTTTTGAAGATTTTAATCTTTCCTTGTTAAAGTGAAAGAGTCTTTATTTTATTTATCTATTTCACTGTTACCTGCAAACAGAATACCAACTGAGGTGAAGACTGAGGGAACTCTTGAATATAGTAAATGTGTACTGTTGTCAGTTTCAGTACTGTAGAAATGCAGTCATAAAACATACATACATAAAGCTTTGAGAATTGCACTTAATTTAGGGTCATATTAATTTAGCTTTAGCAGATGGCTGCTCAGTGAGAATGCTAAACATTAGCTGCCTCCACAAATATCCATCTATCCTATAACACTGCTGTGCCATAATTAAACGCTCTGAGTGAGCACTGCACTATTTTGGGGGTGGCTAATAAGTACCACATTAGTAATGATCCATTTGCTACCAGACAAGCAAATGTTACTGCGCTAATAGTCGTTAGCACGTAGCTGTAAAGTTGTTTTTAACTGTTGCTGCTCAATGTTTAATATAAAGACAGGAACATGCAGCAGAGATTGGGTATTGTGTTTATTGTACTTTAGCTTAGTAAACTTTATTTAGTGCAAATCAATTACTGTGATGTTTGCCGATGTGATGGAATAGTTAATTGTGTAAGCAATTTTTTAATATTTTATATTTACTGAAAAAAAAACAACCATGGTACCATAATAATGTATTATGTTTTAATGGCATTTTAGAGTACCGTGTAAATGGTACATGACATTAGCATAGTAATCATCATTCAGTACCATGTATAGCAGTATACCATAATTATCATCTTCTCCTGTAGTTTTGTGGGTAGAGAATGGTCAAACAATGCCAAGGTCATGGGTTAGGAACACATGGACTGATAAAATTGTATACCCAATTGCACCACAAATTGCTTTGGGTAAAAGCATCTGCCAGAATGCTTAAATGTAAATAGCTGTACCACTGTACCATTATTTACTACCATTATTTCACTGTACCTATTTTTCCAGCCTAGTTTCCTTTTGAGGGATCTCATCATTGCGTCTGGTTTGATAGGAAATGCCTTTGGAGTGACTGGTGTGTAAATCTTACATCTAAACACAACAATTTAATCAGCCCATGGCAGTGCTTGATGCGTATTAGGTGCACATGCCAGTATATTAAGGCACCTGTTGAGCATGTCATTAGCTTCTTTGTCCTCAGGAGCTATTTGTTTGTTGTGCTTATGTTGAAGCACCAATTGACATGTTGTGTGCCACCATGCCAGAGGCTTGTGACACTTGAGAACACACACACATTCATTGTTGTTTGCCAAGTTGAGGAACATGCATGTTTAGTTGTCAAAACAGCTGAGTGTGCACATTTCCAGGGTTGCTCACTAAAGAAGGGCCTCTCTGGCTATGGGGTCCCACCACAGCTGAGGCTCTTGTGGGGATGCACCCTGTGGTGGGGAGTGATTCAGGGTCCTCAGCCTTTCTACCTTCTGCCTGGCATGTAATATGTAGTGATTAGTGATTAGCATTTTTTTTATCAGTACCCACAACCTTTGTGCTGCTAACGCAGTGCTTTACCAGTTGAGCTACAAAATGGCTCTAGGACGAATGTGGAAGAGCACCTTCACTATAAAGGGTCCTCTGCTCCCCTGTGGAGCTCATTAGTAGGGATCATCGTTGTGAGTCATAGCGGCTAAACCTCACTAGCTCCCCTTGGAATACTGATCCAATCAGTAGATCTGTCAAGACTAGATCTTTGATCAAAGGACAGATTCAAGTGGCAGAAGCCATCTATACACTAGCTCCACTAGAATGTCCGTGCTTGGGGTTAAGTGTGCCTGGCACTCCGGTGACGGCTGGCAAGGTTATCGCTTACATTAAGCCGACTCTCTCAATGGCAGGGTCTGGCTTATGAGCCAATATTGCCAAGAAATTATTGCCAAACCATTATGCAGCTGGCTCAGTGGTGCATGTTTTTGGCATGAACCACTGAGTCCCACGCCAAACACATCCCTGTGTGTGTAGTATAAACCTTTGAGGGTCTTAGGTAAAAGGGTCTTATGTGGTGTTCTGAGTTTCTTTCTGACATCAGCGGTGCACCCCAAAGGTCCCCCCAGCATTAAAAGTGTCTTGTTCCTTTTCCCAGGGAGCCAAAGTTACATAAGTAACTGAGAGACATTCTCTTGCAAAATAACTGCTGTTCTTTCTGTTATCAGGCAGTGTGAGAATCCTTCAGTCACAACATATTTTACACTCTTTGCCCTCTATTAGACCTACCATGCTCTTTACAGCTGTGTGTGTTTAAAGTGTTAGCCTGTTGGGTCTACCTCTTATCTGACACGTGACATTTGTCATTTTAACATTCTGTGATGCCCTTTGGAATTGTGCCATTTCTACCTGCTAGACGATCTTCATACCCCTGACCCCCTCCTGCCAGCCCCTCTAAATCAAACAGGCCATGACAGCTGGGCTCCATCCACGCTGCATTTCCATCCTCCTGGTCTCTGCACTGAGCTGTACAAATGGTTACTGAGAGGTTATGAAAATCCCAAGTTACAGAGAGCATTTGTCTTTTCAAGGTTAGTGTGTGAAGTGGATGAGGAGAGTTAGGCATGTCATGTTTGTCAGGCAAGTGTCTACTTCAGCTTCTCCACCTTTCTTTATCCAGAATGTGTTGTAGAAATACTTTTGGAGAGAGAGAGAGAGAAAGAGAGGGAGGGAAAGATGAAAAAGAAGAGAAAGCTAAGGTAAAAGTTAAAGTTTAACCCTATGAGGTTGTGAATTCAGGGTCTTCATAACAATCCTTCAATCCTGTCAAAGGACACACTCATTATTAAATAAATTAAACTCTTTCCAACTGCATTAACCTTGAAATAATGCATAATATTCAACAATTACATCGGGCTGTTATTCACACATTATCTCTGAGATTTAAAGTGACTATGAATGCTTGAAAAACAGCTTTAATTACCTGCTTGTTTTTTGTATTTTTGTGTGTTTGTGTTTTTGAAGCTATTTAGTCCCTAAAATGGTTGAAAATGGATTATCTTGCTGCTTAATTTTATTCTGTTCTCACAGGTTTATCTATTGGTTTTTCTATATGCACTCATTGTTTAGCTTGGATCAATGAAACCATCATGCATATTAAACTGGAGGAGCCACAAAGAATGGCTGTATGTGTGAGTTGTTAACAGTGGTTACTTATATTACCCTTCACCCAGCTGCGCAGAAGCAAATTTTAGGTGATTAATCAATTCAGAGGGCAAAAGCATGTAATTAGTAAGTCCCTTTTGTTTTAAGAGGATGACCTTGTAGTGCATGTTTACAAGCCAGCAGCCTCAAAGGGGATGATGGTGGATTTAAGACAGTTTATTGGGGAGGAAAGTCATTGTGTAGGTTTTGTGCATCTGGGGGTTTGTGTTACAAACTTGCAGTTTCATATTTTCATACGTATTTGCTGTGTCTGAATGACAAATTAACTAATTGGCCTTAAGGAAGCTCTAATCATGATCGATGAAATGTCTTTCTTAGAGGTCGTTCACATAGCATGTGTGATTGTGTTGCCCAACAGAAGAAAACAGAATGCAAGGCTAAAAATATACTTTTGTCAAGACGAAAGGGGCATAGATGACCTTCTGGGACAAATTTAATAATGCAACTTTTAAGTTTTACAGTGCAAACATTTCAACCATATCACTGCTAATTAACACCACAGGTAGACAAAATAAGCTTAAAAAACAATAAAACATTGAAACTAGTCAATAACTAATTGTTGGTTGCCTATTTTCCTCTGTCTAGTATTTGCTTAATTTCTTCTGTGAGATCTTAGATTGATGAGTGCTAAAATAGATAGAGAGACAGATGCTAAGAGAGAGAGAGAGTTTGGCAGGCCTGTTTGTTTGCCCTTGCCCAAGTCAAGCCTTGTGTTTACCGCCACTGCTGATCCACTCCACAACACTGCATAGATGGGTGATAGGAGACTCATTAGCTCTGATTGCATTTATCCACTTTTGTGCTCCACTGGCCAGTGTCAGCTCAGGCTAGTGATTGATAGAAATACAACAGGGGTCAAAAGCAGAGAAATTAGACCCAGTTGAGTGAAGGATGTAAAGGTTTTGTCAGTCAGATACGGTATTATGTGGGTATTTGACTATGCTTGTTTCGTGTACTACGCTTGTCACTTTCATCCAACTGGCCCCCATCTTTTTAATAACTTTTTTCTGCCACCAAAAATTTGGGCGGTCTTGTTTGTTTTTGCTGTAAATGTCAGTTATGCTACTATATCATGCGCATGGGTGCTGAAAAGGTTGCAGTGTTTGTAGCTTGTTCTTACAGCAGTTGCTGTGTTTTTAAATTTGTTATCCTCAACAAACTTTTTTGCTTTTTTTTGCAAACATTGTGTTAATATCAGAACATTATCATAATATTATTAGAACATTGTTAATATAAGGATGACTGAATTACATTATTCAGGTTGTACTGTAAGTAGTTCTGCAGCTTTAACAACCAATTTAAATGCAGCATGTTTCTCAAACCTGCGTGTGTGAGTCATGGATTACCTCCATGGAGAATTTAAATGGTAAACTTCATTCCCCACCACACTGTATGTAAGTGCTATGAGAGATTTCATTGGGTTATTACTATAAGTACTTGTGTTCAATGTCTTCAATGTAAAAACATATAGTATAAATTAAATTAAACACTATTTTGGCATTTGACATTTGCATGTGGTGAAACAAGTTTAAAACATAAAATGTATAAAGATAAAACTAAAATGCATATTTATTGCACTACTTCTGTTTACAAATTGAACAGATTTACAATTTAAACATGCCAACATTAGCCTGATTATTAGCTTATTACTGGTATACATCATAAAGATTTTGGCACTACACATTACGCAGAGCTCACGAGAATCATTGCTTCCATTGCTATGCAAAATGGATCACCGTTTCTAAAAATAACTTACCTTAACTCCCTTTACCTACCCAAAACGTTTAACTTTCACATAATTAGAGGGAAATGATTCTGGGGAAAGCTGTATGTGGAGAGTAAGTGGTCAGGCTATTTTGATATGAAACTCGATTAAAAGCAAGGATGTAATTTACATTACCCTGCAAATCACTGCAGCAACACCTCATGCTTACCAGCCACTTGAAAAGACTCCAGCATTGAAGCTCTGGGCTGGAAACACATCTTTTCATGTCAGTCTGGATCAGTCATTACTGCATGTTGAACCTTGTATGAATGTTGTCATGTCAGGCAGAATGTAAAGGGCAACTGACAGAGTGGTGAAGAGCTCCAAGACAGGAGACTTATGCTTTTATCAGGGATAGAGACCCAGAAACACATGCACGGAAGGCGGACAGAACCACACTCCGTTCTCTGCCATTAATTATGGAATAGACAGTGATGGTGAGCGCAGACAGACTGTGCTTTAAGCAGGTAGAATGAGTTGTCAGTCTCTGGGCTGCACATAACCGAAACCCCGGGCGGCACTGACAATTCCCAGGATTTCATAAAAAAGCACTTTCCTCTGACTTTAACAAGGAGGTTATAAAGCAAGCAGAAAATTGCTGCTTAGGTATGAGGCATCAAGACAGTATGATCAGGGTTCGCAAAGGGGGAATTTGACTGATGCTTATGGGGCGTTTTTCAACGCCCTGTATTGCTTTGTGCTCTCTCTGGTGCATTTTCTCATTTGGCCTTTGACGAGAGTCGGTAGGCTTTGGAAGTACATTTCTGTCTTCGCCTCTTAAATATGAAGTTTCATAAAAGTATTTGACAGTTGCGGGCATTTTACCTTAGCTTGTAAAACCTGAGACTGACCTGTGACAATTGTAGTAATTTTACCTAGGAGAACAAACACACTATCCACACCTGAGGGCTTTTTTTGGGGGGGGGGGGGTGGGGGGTGCATCTTCTTTGTTGTGCTCTAACTTAGTTTATCTCTCCGGATGATAGCTGGTATTCAGAACCAATCTCTCATATCAGTGATCTGTGGTCTGCAGGTTTGTTCAGGTATATCTATTACTAGAAGGTGAATATGGCTATCAGTCATACGGCCATTCACTGTCCATAGACAAACATTTACAACATCACAATTCTCCACAATACACACACTGTGAGGTCTCTAAAGAAATGGGCTTCTCAGTTTGGTGTGAAAGAGCTTCACCAGCTTTCACAAAGCCAAGACCTTAACCCCTTTAAAATGAATTGATACATCTTCTGAAAGCCAGGCTGCATTTCACAATATCACTGATGCTTTTCTGAATAAGAGCAAATCTCTGCAGCCTTGTTCCAACATCTAGTGGAAAGCTTTCCCAGAAATGTAAAAGCTGTTATAATGGCAAAGACAGAACCAGTTCCCTGCAAATGCCCATGGATTTCAAATTACACATAAACAACATATGCATGTGCTGTCGTGTTGTCCACACAACTTGGGCCATTTAGTGTTTTTCTATCCAACCTTTGGCTAATAAAAGCCACACTGTGCATTTGTGATGTAAACTAAACAGTTTAAGTAGGAATACTTTTAATGAAGTTTTTCTTAAATCTAAGGTAATATTTTTGAGGTAATATTTTTCTTTCCCCACTGACAAGTATGATTTGAAATGCGGTTTATGTATGAGGGAGAAAGAGAGAAAGAGCAGATGATGTTGCTGGAGCAGATTACACCAGGCTTTGCTTGGAGTGTCTCTGTGAGCAGTTCTTTGAAGGTTGTAATCCGTGGATTTTAGCTCTGGTGTGGGAGATGAACGGAGAACGCAAATTGAACTTTGGGAAGATCATCTACTGGGTTGACCAGCCTCTGGAGTTCAATCTGAGACGTGCAGACGTTGCTTAAAGAAGGTTTGAAAGAAGCTACCCACGCAGGGATATTTGTTTGATGCAATTTAGAAATCTGATTGCCAAAAGCCCGAAGCCAGAATTGTTCTTTTTTCTAAATCTTAAAGGCACAACATTTCTTTGGTTATTCAAAGATGCAGTCATTACAAATAAATAGTACTTTTAGAAAAAGTTTACAATCAAACTCATAAAAGACTTAAACCACCACACAAAAAACCCGAAATATTCCTTGGATTTAAATATATAGCATTATGTAAAGGCAAATTAAACTAAGAATGTTAATAGGATTAAAATATTAACTATTCGTTGAATTATTTGTATTTATTTTGGTTTTGTGTTTTAGTAGTGATAAAGCTGCCTTTGTTTAAAAAATGTGTGATGATGAACACACAATTTAAAACACAGTGCATGACACCAGATCCCAATTCACATTTTTTTCATCATACTACAGTACAATATAAATCAATAGCCATATACTTGGCATATAGTTATCCTCTGCAATTATAAAAAACTGCTGGCTTCCATCACTCCCAATGTAACTGTAGCTAAAGAGAAGCATGTGCCAGTTTTTATTGTCAATTGCACTTAGAACAACAGTTCCCCACTTCTCTTTGCATAAATTAGTGATGTTTGTCTCTATTCCGCCATAATATATGCATGTCCTCTCATCCCATGTGATGGTTTTTTAAAAACACTTTCTCACAGTCTAGTCTATGTGCTCTTGCTAAAAGCAACATAAGCAGTACTGCAGGTTCAGGGGTTAGATCACTTTCCCTGTGGAGATGCGATCCAATGGTAATTCTATGATGCACATGTCACAAGCCATCTCTTCATCACAACCTTCCAGAGTGATGAAATTTGACTGAGCAGCTTCTCCCCTGATGTGCTATTCAAGAGATGATAGCAGGGAATTAACACACAAAACTGGATAACCTTGGGGAGAGGAACGACTTTCCTCACAGCACATGCTGGATATAGAAGCCTGCGTTTGTGTGTGTGTTGTCCTGCTAAAAGCTCTGTTGAGTGTTTGCTGTTTCTCCTGGATTTATTCCCAGCACTGTATCTAAAAAAGACTTGTTTCTCCATTTAATGCGTCATTCCAAGAACTCCAGAAGCTTTCCATAAAACTCTCTCACTGCCTTCACACTTCCTCCGTATTGCCCTGATCCATTCCTCCTCAGGTCTGCAGATATTTTCTTCACTGTTGTAGTCACTAAAGTAATTCTGCCATCATCTTCCAAACCTGTATGTATGTTATTTTCTCTGGAACGCAAAGGTTTTTAAAGGATCTTTTTAGAACTTGTAGCTTGTAAAGACAGTTCAAAGTGGTAAAAAGTTGTTATTCTACAAAATGGACAAAAAAATGTAGGTTTGTTTAAGTATTTTTATGGTACATTTAAGATGGTGTGTGTTATTTTTTGAAGATTGACTGACCCTTTTTTCCACAGAAAAAAAATGACAGTTTCCATGAGGCAAGTAAATGATAGTTAAAGTTTTGAGTTTCTTAAGTGGTTATAGACATCGATGTGCAGAATTCCTTAGCAGTCCAGTGACATGCTTTTACTTTAGGTTTTATGAGAAATAACATAAATAATAAAGGAATGAACAATGAACCTGTTTTATTTTTCCTTTAAATACATTTGCTAGCAGGCCTTCATATTTTAGACAAAGAAAACCTTACAGAGTGGCTTTCAGAAATGCTAGTATGTAGACCGAGGGTAGACAGACTAAACATGAGATGACCTCAATCTCTACTGTATGCTCATCATGTATAGAACCAATGACTGTTGGGAATGTGGGGCTCTACATAAGAACGCATGTGAGAAAGAGAGAGACATCATTAATTATTGATCCCCCATCACTGCTGGAGAGGTAACGTGACTTGAAGAAAAAAGCTGTATTAATTTTAATGCTCTTCAATCTGAAACCTAGATTGAAAGCAGGGAACCTGTATTGAGCGGCAGTAAACTTTGTTGTGTGGGGAATATCGACATGAAATGTAATAAAAGGGTTTGTGATTTATTACCAGCCTGGTCCTTTGAGAAATGTCTTTTGTGGGTTGTGCAGGAACAAAAAGCCTAAAAGAAGATACAAACAGACTCTGTGTTCTCCAAAGGACTTTGTGGCCTTTCTCTCAAATTCATTTAATTAGTGCTTGTTTTTTATGGTTAAATTTCAAAGATTCCTCATAGTTATTTCTTTAAACAGTGATTAAAACGCTGCAGATGTCAGTAATAACAGGTGTTCAAAAAGGAGCTGTGCTCTGTGAGAACAGCAAGATTTAGATGTGCTCAAAAATCGTTATTTCAGTGGTTTTATACTGCTAAATAGCCCCTTATTGCTATTTTAAAATAACAAGATTAATTGCAGTATATATAAGTATACAATTTTTAACAAACCTACAATAAATAAATGCTTGCATTATATGATGATTATATCAGAAATCTCAGAACCCCTTTGCACATTATATCATAAATACCAATAATATGAAGAATTAAGTATTTTAAAAAACGTGTGATATTATTTTCTGTCATCATTAAAAAGCATTTGAAGTACACCTGTTATCCCCAAAATTAAGAGGTGCATGATTTTCCCTGCCATGCAATTTTTCTTTCATTTTTTTATATTTTCCTTTATTGCTTTTCTCATTTGCTATTTAAAAAAAAGTCTTTGATCATTTAAACTAATCTTTGTCAGATATAGTTTTGTGAAGTCAAAATTTGGCATCTGGCTAATATGGGACATTGTTTAGAATTTAGTGAGATGTCAAAGTGTCTAAAATTTTCCCTTGCATGTAAGATAACTGAATTACCATGCTTTATACAGCAGCCTTATAAAACAACCATCTGACTAGACTATTTTAAACAATTTCTTTCAGTGTTGAGAAGTGCAATGCTGTTTAGCATTTGTGTATCATTGAAACCACTCTAACTTGATGCTATAGCTATAGGATCATTTACCACTCCAAGCAT
>JBAJNP010003189.1:0-41447 GCA_036877545.1 Yasuhikotakia modesta | reverse complement strand
AAGGTGGGAAAAGGTGAAAGTTTCTTGAACCGTGATCACCGTAATCTTCCAGGGTAACCTCAGAGAGAGATTGGACACTGGGGAAGCTCAGTATCTTCCCCGCACGCCGAGATCTTTCTCAGCTGCTTGCTCAATGGCACTGTGTATAACCCGCACTTCCTCCTGGGTCAGAGTTCTCTCCATGTGACGGTACACAACACGGTAACAGTGGCTCACTTCTTTTGTTCTGTGAGAGGAAGGAGAAAAGGAAAAAAACACAGTAAATACAGAGAATAACAATCTTAAAGGGACAGTTCACCAAAAATATATAATTTATTCCCCCTCATGTCAGTCAAAGCAGACATGCAAAAGAAGGCATTTTAAAAATAAATCGGTAACATTTTGTGACTTAGCCACAAAGACATTTCTTATTATCTATCATTATCTATTACCTTTTGCTCAATGAGGCCACTGAGTCATTAAGCTGAACTTAAGAACCACACCAGTGTCTTAAAATATCTTTTTCCACAGAAGAAAGCAAGTCATGGGAGTTTGTATCAACAGGAGAGTGAGTAAATAAAGACTTTTCATTGTTGGGTGAACTCTTTCAATAATGTTTTGTTGGCGTAGGGCAGAGATGTCTGCACGAATAAGTTATATAAGTGTATATATAAGGTCAATCTAATATGTGGAACAAACTCGTTCAGGGAGCTCGCCACACAAACTCTTTCACACACAAACCCAGCGTGCTTTGTCTCCGGAGAGTATCTTTTTGGATTAACAAAGATAAGAAACTACAAAGTTTTCACTTATGCAGGGCTCTCCAGGGACAACAGCAAAGTCAGGCGTGATTTCTTCTTGACTGCGCAGACTGCATGCAAGCAAGACTGCAGAATAAAGGAAGGGGTTGGACTTGAATGGATCTTTATAGGGCAATGAAGTGAAACAAAATGGCTGACAGGCAGCTGCAACAAAGCAGCTGCTGGGATTCCAGCGCAAATCAACAGGGAGCTGAGGGGCTAGATCAGATTCACTGCTGATATTGGATTAGCAGGCAGCCAGGCAGGGCTGATGCCCACTGGGATGTACATAAACATCATAATGTAAAAGAAAAGCACACTGTGCAAACTTAAAGCTAAAATATGATTTTTTCCCTACATTTTTCCCTGTATTTTTTTTAAAATACCTAACTTTAAATAAAGTTAAAACTTTTTCCCATCCCAGCTATATGCCTAGAAAATTAGAAGAAGGTGACTATTTCATAACAGTCTTACAAGCTGTGGCTCTGCGGTGTTATAACAACATGCACAACATGTTATGCTTTGTTTTTTGAGTAAGCTGACAGAATAACAATCTCAACCTATGACGTGGGTTTGGGGTGGAACTGTGTATTTGTCTGACCAATGGATTTTAAGGACATTCTACAGTCAGGAATTCATGTGAGGAGATAGAGAAAAAGTATAAACACATTTTATGCCTGGTCTATGAATATATATAATGATTTAAGATATATCATTAAACCTGGAGTCTAACAAAGGCAAGCTCTGCTTCACTTGTAGAACATTAGATTATGAGGTCCTAAAACAGAGGAAAAGGAGAAAAACAGGATCAGCCGGAGACAGGCACAAAATAACATTGACCAATTAAAACAAACAAAGCTGTTTATGTTGCAAGCAGCACAATGTGAGACTTCCATAAACCTCTAAACTCAAATCTATGCTCTTCATAAACCACACAATGTCATACTAAGGTCACTTTCTACTACCCGTTTAAGTCAAGTTGGGAAAAACTGTGATAGGTAGCATGCCTCAGTACCAGGAGAATTGTGTAAAAAGCTCCACAGGTTTTCACAGAATTTTAATAGATTTTCACAGAACGTGACTTTACTGCATTTAAATCCATTCCGTAGAATCCTGCAGTTTTTCCTGTTCAATCCTGCAGAAAATTTGAAACAGAATGCAGAATTCATGTGTTTTATGTGAGTTTATGTTTATGTTACTACATGACACGTGTATAAATAAAAAGCTACAGTAGTCGTGCTTCCTAACAACTTGTCACATTGTAAATGAAATCTGCCATATTGTACCTGGTAAGCCATATAAAAAGCTATATTTGTCGCATGTAGCAATGATGGTTAACCAGACAATAAAAACATTTGCAATAAAAAGAAGGTACCTGCAATGCAAATAAGACAACAAGCATTAAAGTACACAATATTTTAAACATATAGCTTCAAACTTGTACATGTTTTAATGTAACTAGAATGATTCATTGTCAGTTGAAGTTCATTGTCATGGCAACATAATACCAGTAAGCCAGTTTACTTTTCAAGTGCTGCATGCATGGAACATGATGTAACTATCAGTAAAGCAGTGAACAAACTCTCTTACTGAGATTACTTCTGTATAGCACAATCACGCATCCACCCACCCAGAAAAAGATCCACCCAAAACAGACAATTTAGGCAACTTTACTGTTCCAATAATCTAATTCCACTAAATTATACATGTAAGTGCATTAATAAAACCTGACCTGGTTTGCTTCCAATATAATACTGCATTTTTCCATAAATTTTAGGGTCAAAATGAAATAATTTTCTGTGGTAATCAATATGAGGACACAAACGATACAGAGGTTAAATTGTATTAAACCTATTATATAACAGATATTTCTGCTAAGCCCTGAGACTATCAAGACATCTAAAATGGTTCTGTATGTTGTAATGCAGTCTGTTTCTATAGCAATAAACCTTTTATTCTTGTCTTGTGATTAATTCTTCATATGAAGACAATCTAGGGTGAATCGTAAATGCTCCCAGCATCTCTGCATCCATAAAGCTTCTCACCCCACAGGGAAAACCAGCATCTACACAGTCAAGCAGCTAAAAATAACCATCAGATGAGTGTGATCTCCGGGGAACCTTATCCTTAACTGATTGACACATATGAAAAGATCATACCTAGCGCTGTGTGAGGAGAGAAATGAATGTAATACAGCTAGCATGAACAAAGGAAGAGGTGAAAAGCAATTACCATATACCCCAAAATGGCAGAAAAAACAGCAACATAAATAGCTGTGTAAAAATAGACGCCTATGAATATATCTGTGAAACGTGACGGCTTCCTACCCACACAGGCTGTGGAAAGCGTTTCTGTGAACTTCGAATTGTCGGCTGGCACTCAAGCTCTGTCTTCCAGCCAGACATCAACTGTGCAAACACCAATCCTGACAATTTTAGGCTATCAATGACTGTTTGGCTAACAATGAATGTTTTCACATACCCCAAACAGCCAAAACAGCTAATCGAATAGCAATTTTCATCATCCTTTTTCAGTCATTGACTCCTTTTTCTGTCTTGCATCAATGTTACATAAGTATCTCAAATATTCAATGTCAATTCTTCACTACAAAAATGGCTCAAATGAAACTGTGAAACAGTGATGCGACATTTTGAGGTGCTACGTAATACTGCTGAATAATGCACTGAAGTTAGCAGCGACACCACACTGTGAAGCTAGCAAACCTAACAACCTTTTTTTGACAACAACAACCAAACAATTAGAAAAAAAACCTTACAAAACTGCAAATTTTGACATTTTAATCATCAATAATTAAACATACATATTAGGAATCAGTTATTATGTTGTCCCCATTCATATCTATGGTTTATGCACAGCCGCCTTAGTCTCTATGGCTCTATCTGCTTCAGTAAAAAGAACAGCTGACATTTCCAGTGAACACACAGGTGTTCAATAATTCAGTGGCCACAGAAGGCGAACAGAGATCCAAACACACACAACAATTCCATTTTATTGGAGCTGACTCGGTTTTATTGCCTGGCAAAATTTGGTGTGGGAGTCGGCAGGTGCAGTTATTCATACAAGCTTTGCTTTGAACGGAGAGGTGTGTGTGATAAACTGCACAGAGGCACATAAAAGAGAAAGAAACTGTGTACAAATATGAAATTTATTCTAAAAGACAGAGAAACTGTGCCTCGGAGACAGAAAGCATATGCTCTAGAGAAGTTTGTTAGTTATCAAATTTTAGAAATAAGATTTACCATTAGTCATTGAGTGAGTGTTAGCTTTCCGAATTAGCATTAACGCCATAACTTTACCAGTCCTGGCAAATCAAAACACTCAGGTCATTTCAGGTCATTGAATAGCTCTTCAGTCACAGCTGACAATCCAATATATTTTCTTGACTCATTTGAAATGGTAATAGATGTGTTATCAGAAAAATACATTTTATAAAGTAAAGTTGAACAGTTGCACAAAATTTACTGCTAAACTGTAAAAGGCTAACCCAAAACCCAGTATCTATTCTTGGTTTATTACAATATATTTCATTTTTTTTGTAAAGCTTTTCAACCTGCAATTAAAGAGGTTAATAAAACCTAGTAAAAACAGCCAATGATGACATTACGATTCATATAAAGGCACCAGTAATGTAATAAATTAAACATTGGCTCTGTTATTTGCAGCCCACAGTATCAATGTGCAAATAAACATATTTAAACAGATTAAATAGCTGCCTCTGCTATTTTTTCAATCATTCCTCAGCTACCTCAGATATAACTGAACATCAGTCTACCTTCATGCACACCACAATCTTATGCTAACAACACACACAGCTACAGTTTCAGTATAGGAGACAATTTTTCACAGCAGTCATCTTTGTTTGTGTATCATTTAATACAGAACAGATCATTTTAAAGCAGTTTCCCAGTAAAGTTCATTAATAATGAAAGGTGCAGTAAGTGATTTCTAAGAAACACTGTTGATATTTGAAATCAACACCCAACAAAAACACTCCATCTCTCTCTCTCTTATGAGTGTAACAATGTTTCTCAGAAATCGCTGTTTGGTAAATTAGATAGTGCCCATTTTAGCTAATACAAAAAAGTTGCTAATAACTAACAAATGGCAACTGTAACAGAGAAAACCAAAGTGTCTTTTCATGTAACCTTTCAACTGTTCTGACAGTGGATGTGAAAACAAAGGCACAACAATGTAAAGACTATGATGAGAAACCAGTTTAATATTGCTGGAGCGCATCAGCAGTGGCGAGGCAAAGGCCACAGTGACAGAGAACAGTGCTTGTCCATGTCCTCTGTTGGAGTGGGTCTGCAACATCACGGCCCTATTTTAACTGAGGCTTCAGTGTGGCCTTTGCCTCCCTATGCAGTAATTGGGAGCAACATTCAATAAGAGAGTCTGGCTGTATTGGCAATTTAAGAAACACAGGACAAGCACAACATGGCTTTTCTTTTTGTTTTTAGCTTTAAAATCACTGCAGTTCTGGTTTAAAAGAGGTAGTGTCATCTAAGTTGGATTTGTTTATTATGAAGCTAACCAAATTGTATTTTTGTTTCTTAGCATTGCTGTCTGCTAATTTATTTTAATGGATTTGTTTTGGGGGGGCGTCTGTAGCCTCAGACCAACAGTTTGAAAAATAATGATTCAGTCCAAGTACCAAATTTGCATATATTTGCATCCTGTATTTATTTTTTGTCTTTTAATTTTTTCCTACCATTGCCCTTCACAAGCAAATGTAGGAATCTGTTGTAAAATGGAACCTAACATCTGACTAAATTATCTAAAAGTGGTTTATGTAAGAGTTACAGCCTATCTCCAAAGCACACAGTACTATTTCTTACATGGTCTCCAACATGGTATGAACATGGTTCTGAACATCTGAATTTTGAACATGTTTGTCCCTTTAACAACATTCACATATAATATAGGACAAATAATATAATTAAAATGTGGCCCTAGATTTGTGGCTCCACCTATAGCAATAAACATAATAATATATCAAATAATTCTGCTATGAAATAGTAATGTGTTTGGGTGATCTAAAATCCTAGATACAAACACAGGTCATACATCATGTGGTAGACAGGAGTTTCATTTCAGCTAATGGGCAACAACATATACAAGAGTCAAGTTTCAGTCTTATAAGGCATTCCTGGGAGAAGCTCTATAGACAAGATAAGAGCATGATTTTCAGAATGGGGAAGATTATGAAACAAGACACTCTGCTATTGGTTGAAGCTCCCAGAAAGGGCCGAGAGAAAATTCACTCAGTGTGGTGCTAATGACTTTAACCAGGAAGTGCTGCTAACAAGCACAGCATTCAGGAGAGATATTTCCTGTTAGACAAAACGTGTTTGCTCAAATGGATCGGCAACTAACCTATGTGAATAAGTGCTAAGAATAGCCTTACAATAGCCAAAAATACTTGATTTAGTGAGGAACGAACAAGAAACCTTCCAAAAAGACCTATTCATCTTCAAATTTTGGTTGTTGAGAAATAACATTTTCATGGTCCATAAATAAACATCAAAACTGAAAGGTTTGAAAACATTAAAGTTATGACATCAAAGGCTACACATCACTACTACTGTATGTCCCCACCCTCAGTATTACTTCGGTACATGCAATACCATAACTTATTTGCCCAGTAAGAGGATTTAGATTTGACTCCTATATCCTCTGATGAAAAGGGAGGCTGTGAAAGACACAACAAGACATTCTTTCCATCAAAGGCATGCCAGCCTTTCTATCCACTAGTGTGGAAGGAAAAAGCTGAAGAAATCAATTTGCATTCCATTAACAGCTCCAGGCTTTGGCATTCCGACTCGCAGAAGATGAGCCTCTTGTCTGTATTAATCTGACAACTAATTTATTTTCTAATCATACCTGACAAAGAGGAGGGTTACCGAGAGCACCTCTTGTTCTACGTGTTGAGAAACTGGATGCATGGATGGATAAGAGCCATGTCAAGGGTACTTTGGAGTTGATGTTTAGTTGAATGTTACATAAGCACGGAAGGACTTTGTATCTCGGTGGAAAGCAAAGGAGCACAACATCGACCGCCCACTTTTTCAGTCGCCTTGGTTTCTCCTAATTTAATTTCTCCAAGGGAATTTGAAAACAATCTTTAATAACAAGTTGGAAAGTTAAACTAATCAGCTGTGTGATGAATCTGAGAAATCAAAAACTTTAATATAGGCAGAAAAGAATATGAAAACTAAAGGGGAAAACATTGTGAAAAACGATGTGAGACTGTGCTTATATTTGCAGATGGATTATATAAGTGAATAAAAAAAGTGCAGTATAAAATTACTGGCATATCATTATTGATCATAAACAATAAAAAACAATTTCATTTCTATTATTTTTTTCTAGATTTATTGCAAAATAAGATGTATATTAAAGAAAGTTTAATAGAGCATGAAGAGTGATTAAATCGTTTCCAATACTTCACACGGGCAGTCACTGCCACACTGTTTTACTATGCATTACATTTCCGTGGTAACAGCAACTTCTCTGATTGGTGGATCCTGTTTTAAGGATTATGGGTAGTGTAGTTTGCCACTGTGAATTCAGCCACACAACATGCTTTCAAAATTATGAAATCACACTAACTTGGGTTTTCTACAGAAGCATATATCATTGCTTAACCTCTGAGCTTATGGTAGATAAAGGTTCATATACTGTATGTTAGCATTACAATCTATTTTTCTTTGTAAGCATACCTAACTATAGTCTGAAAACAGTACGTTCCCATTAGATAGGCTGACCTTTAAGGAGTCCAGCACAAAGAAACACACAAACCTACTTCTTTGTGCCAATTCAGACCTCTGTTCTAAAATCTGTTCTCCATATCAGTATTAGGTTGGAAAAAAGACACAATGCTTATGAGAATATAATGAAGCTAATTAAAAGAAAAGTGCCTTCAATGATGTGAAGGGGGGAAGAAAAAAAACTTTGGGGAGATCAAATTAAAATTCCAGCTCAGAGGGAAGTCTAGAGGCAAAGAAAGAGTCACTGAATTATTAAGCTCTCTGTGATAAAAGCCGGGAAGCACCTCTGTCAGAAGAGGAACTTGTGGAAGGTTGACAGTACGGCTTCTTTACTGCACCCAACAGCTGGTATAAAACAAGCATCTGTGATAATGTTAAATCAGGTAAATCCCAGTCACAAAACATAGTGATGTTCAATGTTCTCACAGACCAACTGTAATGGAAAAAATACCGTTACTGTTGATGATCAAATGCCACAGACACTTGAAGCTCATGCACACCTGAGATTAAACACACAAAGCATTGAGATTCAAATGTTTGTTTATGTTGATTTGTTTGGTTGTTGATTCGCAACATACAAGTAATAATGCAGTCTAGTTAAAAGTATAGAGAACTACATACTGTATATGACATATTTCAAATCGAAATTGTCATTACTTCAGATGGATTGATAATGGATCAGAAAAGGACCACCATACAACTATAATTCACTAAATTTCCAAAGGCTTACTGCACACAATAAAAGCTCTGCAAAAAGCTGACAGATTTGTTTTTCTTTCTATGGTCTACTATTATTCTAAATACATACAAAAACAACAATGACCTGTGATTGGTCACTTTGCATGTTGTTTAAACGTTTTAAAATGTTAGTAAACTCCAGCATGTACCCAACATCATCCTAAAATAGTCCAATGTTCGACTATGCAAGACTAAGAACCTAAATAATAAAAGAAAAAGTCCCTGAAGCATTATTACAAATTTAAGTTTTAGCTACAACCCTTTTGTCATTTTATTGGTGATTTGTTGCTATGCAGCTAAGTTACTACCACTGGTCCACATATTAAGCTGAATGATACAGATGAGTAAAAACTGGCGGATCATAAATAATTATGACAGGAAGAACAAAGGAATAGAGGATCAAAAGATTTATTTGCTACAGTATAGCTAAAAAAAATGCAAGAACTGACTGGACTCTTTGTAGGCCTAAGGGAAACATTAACATGGATATAAGCACACAGCATGGGCATTGCTAGAGGCAATTTAAGCCTATACCCAAATGTTTCTTTGTACTGCCCAGGAGTTTTGAGGGACTTGTGGTGGAGGCACAATGTTCCTGTAGCTTAAACAGCATGGCTAGCAATGGCAAAATCATGGGCTCAGTTTCATGGTGTATAGCTTGAATACATTATAAGTCGCTTTGGATAAAAGCATCAGTTGAAGTCTGTTTTATACAATGGAAGGTTCACTGGCTAAAATCTCTGACACACTGACTAGTTGCAGGCAGGCCTTGAATATATTTAACTCCAAAACTGACCAGCTTGAAAGCAAATGTGTTTGCTGTCTGATTAAATAGAATTGGCTATAAATGCAGATAAACGTTGACTAAAAATTTAGACATACAGTACATTTCATCTGCAAGCAATAGAAACATGAGCAACTTGGTCATATAAACCTAGACCCAGTCTGTCCCAGATAGGTAAGAGTGGACAGCTAGCAGTTTTTACACAGAGCTGTGAAGATGTCCTACTCAGGTACACACTAAAAGACAATCTATTATCTGTCAATGAGAAGCACTCCATGTCGCGTATGACAGTCGTCTACCCACCATCTGCTCCACCAGTGAGTGGCTGCAAGTCTTTTTACTTCTTCATGTGACTGTAAGCGCTGTGTGGTCATCCATGCAGTTAAGTGCATTATGGGATAGTGTTGCTGGGAGCCTTGCAATATAGTTAAGCTTCCAGCTTTATAGCTTTTTTATATTGTGTGTCTATGATCTGTCATTGGTTTTAATGTTCTTGGGAAATAAAACAGAAATCCTGTTGGATTTTCACAAGAAATGCATCGTAAAATGCATCTAAACAAGATTTAATATAAAGCACCCAAGCTTAATGGGGTCATGACATGTAACTCATTTACTCATTTAATCTAAATAATCAGAAGAGTTAGACTTCTAACCAGTGGACATAACACAAGGCCTTGCTTTTATGTGAGGAGTAACACTTGCCCCTCATACGATAACTGTGAGATAGAAGGGCCATTGTTTGCTGTGGATGGGGTTAAAGTGCTGCTTGGCTTCCTGTATTGATTCAGTTGCAATACTGGAAAAAATGTGCTTGGAGAGGCTGGATTTTCATGGATTTACCTTTATAGCCCAAATCTCCAGCAGGGCCTGAGGAGCCAAAGATGTAAAATATATGATCGATGTAATAACCTTCTCTTTCAGAGATAAAGGGAAGCTATGCCAAGTTCAAAGCTAGTCACAGAAATATAAAAATAAAAGTATTTTTTGTGGAATGTTCAGATGTTTTATACAGTGTGTTTGTAGTGATTGTGTGTGGAAAGAATGTATTATTTTTATCTAATAAAAGTCTTTGTGGATTAGAGATGTCACAGTACTTACATTCATCAATTACGCAAATGCACACTGCACAGGGAGCTGGAATATAGCTGTGGACAATTTATTATTTTATGCCATTTCCAGAAAAGAGTCTTTCACATAATATGGCATTAATTAGGACAGTACCACAGTAAAGACAAAACACTATACATCTCTTGCTTTACACACCATTTTATAGTAATGATAAAATGGCATTTACATGGTACAACAAGGTAACAACAACTTCAACTTTTTTAAACAATGCCATAGATTCCACATTCAAAAACCATTGCACTCACAGTACTTTATGTTAGTGTACTTAATAAGCATACAAAACAAATAAATAGCTATTTATGATCTGATAGTCTCTTTGCAGAGCAAATATTAGTTGCTAAACCTGTTTTTTGGGATACGTCTCCTGAGTGCCCTTGCTAGAATCTGGATCAAGAGCCCTGATATGGATTTTAAATTTTCATGAGAAAATATTACTAAAGCATATCCAGATTTGCTTTTCCAAAGGCTAAGGTTAGAAATTTAACATCTTAAATACCCTCAGACGTTTGTGAAGTGTAAAGTTTGTAATTTCTGTACAACTGACATTAAAGGAAAAAGTTTTGCGAGTTATAGCTCAATTGCTAGAGCACTGCGTTAGCAGCACAAAGGTTGTGGGTTCGATTCTCAGGGAACACAATGATAAATGTATACCTTTAATTCACTGTAAGTCACTTTGGGTAAAAGTGTCTACTAAATGCATAAATGTAAAATGTTGGTTTCCTGAACCCTCCCCTGGCTGCTATTAGATAGCCCCGCCCCAAATGAATACACTTTCAAAGGAACAACTTTTTGGGGGGAATTAACCTATAAATGGCTCACCTGTTGTTGTTTCTGCAACAACCACAAAACTGACAGGAGAAAACAAAATGACATTAACAAGCAGCATTTCAATGGTAAGATATTCAGCTGCTTCAACAAACACTGGGAATATAGGAATATGTCATGGCTGTCAGTGAATATGCAACAACACACATCAGTGTGTGTGTGTGTGTTGGGGGGCAGTATAGGGTGGGGTGGGGTGGTGGGTTCAGTGCAGTCTCTGTCCTTTCTGCAGGATTTGATCGAATTCTCGCAGTCACTGAGTGAAACACATTACTGAATGGCAGCAGACGCCAGCAGGGTCACAGTCGCTCGCCTGCCTTTAATCCACCAAAGGCTCTCTATGCACTGCCTCCTCATTACTGCACTGGTGGCAGTTCTAATAGAATCCCTGACACACATACACACCCAAACACACACACACTAACAAGTTTTCATGTTTTATGGGGACATAAATGTAATGGCTTGTATGCTGTACAAACTGCATTTTATATCCACCAATCCTCACGCTAGCCCTAAATCAAAACTTCAAAGAAATCTAAACCTGCTAGTTTAGATTTTTAAGAACGATCATTCTGTGTTATTATAAGTTTTCTTCATGGGGACCTAAAGATGTCAAGGAAAAATTGTACTGGTATTATTATACTTGAAATATTATTATACCTGTTTTTGATATATTGACTGTTCTGATTCATTGCTCACACAAAAAAGGCATTTGCCAAAGGAGTAAAAAATAAGGTTAATTAAAAATATGTCTTATAAAAAAAGTTTTAATATCTTGTGCCACTTTGGTTCTTCAGTAAACATATTCATTTAAGGTTGCTTAGATATTTTTACTGAAAAACAGGACAAAAATGATCAAGAATAAGTTTTTTTGCCAATGTTCCACAACAATGATTCTACATTACAGCATAAAATCCAGAGCATAGATGTGTATACATATTAGACACACACACACATTAAATAAGTTAATAATTAGGACCATCAATCAAAATTGTACAATAGTCTTGGTTGCTGCTCTCCAACTTGTTTTCTAAATGCTAAATAAATGAAATGGATAAACATAAATAAATGCACTTCTATTAATCATATCATTGAGAGGAATGTGTAGCTTTCAATCCATATACAAATATTCAGATTTCCCATCATAACACATTTCATTACTTTGATGATTTATGAATATTTTAAAGACATTATGTAGAAATGCTATAGGTCTGGTACATGCAGCTGAAATGCACAGTGACAGAGAGCAGAGTTGCACAGAGCGAGTTAGTCCTTACTGTGAGCTCATAATTATTTGTTGACGCAGGGTGTACTAGAGAAATCGTGCTTTTTAATATCTTTCATCGGGTGGCTGAAAGATCTCAGACTCTGTGAAGCGCATGAGGAGGCAGCTCAGTGAAGTATTTCTCCTAGCTTGTTTTTGCACCATGCCTGTTTTCCATCAAGCATACTGGCATGTCATCACCCCTGACACAATGTATCATGTGTCGTGTGCCTGACTGTCTGCTAATGGCTGCTGCCCGTGACAAATTTGTTAGCTCTTACAATTTAGTTACACTTTCATAATCTGACTTTATTCCTGTCACCAAATTACAGTTTTTTTCAGACAAACCAATTCACTGATGTTTGCACCAAAGCAATAACAACTCAATTGCAAAAGCTCTCCTTTACACATGTATGAGTCAACAGTAGATTCAATTTGATGATTATTTGTTGAGCACATGCTCAACAAATATGAACCATACACATGCACATGAACCATACAGCAGTCTTGTTTAATATCTAATAGGCAGAGCAATGCATTATGGGTAATGGGTAAAAGTTAGGTCAAGGGCCACAGCTTAAATTCCAAGAGAACAGACATACTGATAAAATGTGTAACTTAAATGCACTGTAAATCGCTTTGGATTAAAGTGTCTGCCAATTGTAAAACACATGGCATGTTCAGAAGTCTCTTACTGGTGCCTGAATTTATCGTCACAAAACACATAATGGCAAACAGGGAGTGAAAAAAGGCAAACAGTAAAATTCATAAAGCAGGGATGAATACAGAAAGAAAAAAGAGAAAGAAGAAAATAACAGACAGAGCAAGAAATATAAGGAATGATTGGCTTACAGTTACATTTGCAGCCTGAGAGAGGCTCCTGGGAGCTGAGGCTCTCAGTGGGAGCTATCACACACATTAGTGGCAGAGCCTCTCTCAGTAATGAATGACTCTGAGTACTGGTGAACGCGAAAGACACACCAGTCTGTGGCAGAGTTTGACATTAGCCGAGTTTTATTCCCTTCCCGTTATTCCCCTTAATTATTTATGCCAATTTATTTTATAGTTGCCAATTGCCACATGGCATTTTTCTCTTCTTAATTGCTCATTAAATGCTTCACTTGACCTTTCTTTGAAGGGGATAAAAATCACACTTCCTAAATAATACTTCTAAAAATTGTTTTTATTTCCATAGATCATCGCTTCAGTGCTCTCTGACTCTCTGAACCGCAAACAGCGCCGGCTGTATTACACATACAGCTGGTTGTACTCAAATGTTGTATCTGTAGCTGACGATAGGAGTTCTAAAAATATGGCCAGGAAATTCTCCATATCTCTTTACATTTGCATCAACACCGGCCATCAGCCACCCGCACTACAAGTCGGCAGGCGTCACCAAACCCCACGGGAAGCAAAAGTGTCAGTATTCACAGATATAAATGTTTAATACTACTGTACCGTTTGCACCCAATCAATAATCGCCAGCAAGCTGTCAAGTCTCACCAGTATCTGTGAGCGGTGTAGCAGTTATAACAGTCTGACAGCCTCAGCTAGTGGGGGGGCCGAGCCGATTGTTTATCCGCCTTGTAAAACGCAGTGATAGCCTTCTCGCATTTGCAAGAACAATCAGATGTGAGTTTGTGGGGCATGCTTTAATGTGTGCCTCTCAATTATCAGATGGGTCAATCATAGTGAATGCATTAGACTGGACCAGCTACCAGACGCCTGCGGTCTGTTTTCATCTTCTGGGCCAAATGATCTACCATAATAAAACTGGGCACCTTACCCCTTAAAGTGATGAAGTGGAGCTGTAATGGTGTCCATAAACAATGATTTTCAACTTTGGATTGCTGGGCATTATATTATAAATATTCAACTAAGTTATCCTAAGCAAATTAAGAGCTAAAAGCAAAACATTTTAGATGCACAAACACTTACTGTGAGAGATTTGCAAAAAAAAAAAGACACAAGACACACTATTTTCCTAAAGCTGCTCAGCTTTCTACCTTGTTTCTTAGACACTTAGCTTGGCAACAAATAAATGTGAAGTTGTGGACTTAAAATACAATAAGTAATATGTTGTATAGGTAGGGCACTTTACATCAGTTTTGAGAATACATGAAGGCTAGTATGGTGCTTTAGGGTCAGTTGACTACAAAGATCTAAAAACTACTAAACTGAATACTGTCTAAGTTAATATTCAAGATAAGAAACCTCAACAACAAGCATGCTGTGCAGAGCCATCAAGACTGTCATGTTTCAGGGAATTTACTTTTGGAAGGTGTGTTGTCACTGATCAGAAGAGCAAACAGAAAATAATGTGTTTGTAGTTTCTATTGCTGTAATATCTCCATAATGGATTTGTAATTTTCAGCTATAACATCTGCTCAAAGACAGAGGTCAATTCAGACTGCTCAAACAACAATGTTTAACAATATGTGTTCACACTTATTTCTTGTTTTGAGCAAATTAGATTATAATTATGTGTAAATATTTAAAGTTATACAGTAATCATGAAGACATCTTCAATGTGGTGCAGGAACAATCTGCAATATTATGTAACATGTTGTTTGGAAGTCGTACCTGATTTGCTAAAATGCAAAATAATTATGCAAGTCATTCTAGCTTTTCCACTTAACCATTTGCAAGTTAAAAGCTAGGCAAAGGTCTTAGTGTTTAAGTTGTACTTTATGTAAGGAGGTACTACCAGCCAGCTATCTGCAATCTTTGCTTATAGGAGCTCTATTCTGGATGTATTTGAGCAAATCACCTGAGCTGTAAACGACAAGCTGCAGAAAAATGATGTCATCACATTGGCTGATGATCAATCTGCAATCAATCTGAACAATCTGCAATCTCAAACACCATATAGACACTAAAATGACAATGACTCTAAATAGTCTCCTCTTAGGAAATCAACAAGGCAGATCCAATTCAAATTACAGTAAAAAGGTGCTGTGATATTGCAAGTGATGGGAAAAGGTACCGGGCACAAAGACTCCACTGTCTAAACTATTTCACAGCTTATTGGGCTGTCAGGATAACAATAATATGCATTTATGCATTTGCCAAAAACATTGGCAAAAACTCACAGTGCTAAAGAACAAGACACAATTTTACGAGACGGTGCACTTGCAGCACTTTGGCCTGGCATTCCTGCTTGTGTGATGTATCTAAAAAACAGGATTGATTTGAGCTGTGTGTAAGGTTGTGTTATTTGGTGCATATTGTAAGGAATTCCCAGCAATGTTCACATGGTCTGTGCTGAATTAGGGAATATCTGCACAATGGATTTAGAAACATACTTGGATTTGGAAATAAACTTATTTAAACAACCCAGAATATTTAATAAACGTGTTTGTTCCACAGTAAATCTGTAATGCTTTCTGTGGAGTTTTTCATGCACAGATTCAGTGTGTGACTTTAAGCAGTTATTTACTAGATCTTCCTTATCAGGTGATTGTGGGATTTGCCTTTATTATGGAAGCCTGAAAAACAAAAACATTCAAAGTCACCAGAGGCGGGATGGCTGTGGGTCAATTTTTGCTGGAAGCCTTTAATCCATACATCTCCATGCTAATTACAGTCACTCTAAGTTCCTGCTTTCCAGACAAAATCTATTCATTCTGCTCACATGCTTCTCCTCAGTGTATACAGAGATTGTTAATATAACATCTGCAGTACCGTGATGATTGTGAATATAATGCATAATATAATACAGCCCTGCATCTTTTCCATTGGGCCCTTCTGAATGTCTTGGGGTGGCAGAGTGGAGCCACATTGATCGGATCTGGTCTGGTCAGGCTCCAGGTAAGGATCAAAGTGCAGAGATAGGGATTACAGTACACTGTCTGCCAGAGAGCCCTGAAAGCACCTCCTGTAAGGTGACCCAAGCCCAGGGAGATGACAAATGCCCTGCAGCGTCTGAGTGTGTGAAACGAGGAGACCTCCTCTGAGGGGTAAATGGATAAGACATCAGGCTTTTAGGAGGAAATTTTAGCACAGGGAGATCAACTTTCATTGGCCATTGGAGGTATCAGTCACTAAGCAATACTGTGACAAAATCCCTGATAAAATATAGCTTCTTTACAGCTGAAGTGTGTAACCGTTGCACCACTAGTGGCACAAGCTGGAACTGCAGAATTAATATTCGCTTTCAAATCAAAACTAGTGATTCAAAACTTTGATTTAATCAAAACTAGTCCTGCCCCATCTGCTATTGTTTGGGACATAAGTCCCGCCCCTAACTCAGTCCCATGTCAGACTGCTTAAGCAAACACAGCAACCTGTCACTGTTTACATTGTGATTAAACATATTTGTCCTGTATTTATTTGGGACTGGAAGTTTTATTTTTGGATGTTACAAATATTTTAGAAAACTCTTATTCAAATATTTTCTACTCTTATTCAATATTCAAAAAAATACAAAGGCATTTAAATGATTAAACAAATGTTGACACTATCAACAACAATTATGCTGTTGTGTTTCCTTAAAAATACAGCAAAACATAAAAATAAGCACCATTTTGGTTGTTTGGTGCTTTTTGTGATCAAATCCCATGAACAGAATGTAATTATTAAAAATAAGCAGCACTCTCCCCGTCACTAAAGGAAGTGTCTCTTCCCCTCTAATTACTGTTTTTCAAATGGTCAATAAAGCTTGTGCAGAGGGTGGAAAGACTTTGAGACACTTAAAAGGATTAGCCTTCAATCTAAAGCACAATAACAAAGGCCTAACCAAATAGCTACTTCCTTAATGATAGAATGGCTGCCTAAGTCCTTTATAAAAGACTACATGTTATGTGTGGTGAAGAAGGTGATGATAAATTCAGATTTATTGTAGTTCGGTAAAGCAATCTGAGAATCCTGTGCTACTGATGGCTGCTCTGTGGGATCTGATCAATATCTCTAATGCTGGGTTAAGTTAATCTAGCCCATACATTACAGTACAGTGTAAAAATAGATTCACATGCTAAACACAGAAGCAGGATCTACTATAAAGTCAGAATGGACAGTTTCTGGATTGGAGAAACCAAGTGATTGGTTAACTGAATTGTGACTCAGGTTAACTGGTGATGGATATAAGTATTTACATTTAGTCTGATAAGATGACAGCTAATCTTGGGTAAGACATTACCTAAGAAAACAACACATAGCCAGATCCTTCTGTTTACAGATATAACGTAACCACAAGTAAAATATTCCAATGAAATTGGACCCGACACCTCAAATTAAAAAACATTATTACAAACTTACTAATTGGGTTAAGGTAAGGAGCCCATTTTGAACATTGATCTGTTTAATCTTTGCTCAGTAACTATTTTTTATAACGGCTAGCCAAACATATTAAATGTTGTGGTATATTAAAACACATCTTTCACATGCATTTTTATTCATCTTTCTGCATTCATTTCTAAGGTAGATAACACTGTAAACCTCATTTTGTGTTTTACATCCAGTGAGCTTTTTACAAGTCAAGCCCTTTCAAGAACTGTGTCTGTCCAGACATTTATAGGGCCATAAATGCAAAGCACAAATTCCATGAAGCTAATGTGATTTGCTGCTCTGAAACAGCAGGTGAACCGGCCATTTACAAACACAGCTCTTTCTAAACAGGAAGTAACCAATTTCATGTGTCAAAGCCATTGTGCAACTGCTTGTTAAGCAATTGTTAAAATAAATATTTCACTCACATTGTCTTATTGGCCCCTCAGTAACTTTCCACTATGTATGAGGATACTTTATTAATAACAGGCCAATGTAGACCAATGGGTGGACCATTAGAACATAAATCTGGTGTTCTCATTCATGGTCTATTCATCCCATATATTAAGAATTATTGTAATAGATCATTATTTTAACAGCAAGGTTCAATTTCTTTAGAAAATACTGTCCATTATGGCAGCACATGGGCTGGTTAAATAGCCTACAAATGAGAGACCAGCAACTAACAGGAAAATGCAAACAAAACTTTTTGTTGAACAGCCCTGACATGAAACTGGGACATGATCTACAAGGACCTTCAAAGAAAACAATTTCAACTATAAACAGTTTGACAATACAATGCAAAACCCATGGAGATTGAAACAGCCATCTTAAATGTTGAAATCCAAACAGAACAATTCAACAAATATGATTGAACTTCATGCGTACAAAGAAGCTCATTTTCACAAGCGGAGTCTTTTGTTTGTACTCTGCACATTTTCCTTTTTCTTTTCAGAAGAAAATTAATCAAATTCTACCAGGAATGCTGGTGTATTCACATTTAAATTGCCAATGGTTGTTTTTCCCAAAGAGTTTGCTTGTGTATTGTAGCATCAAAAATCTCATAAAGAGTATTGTGTTTGCTACGTGAATGACAGTTTATTCTTGAGGCAAATTGAGGACAATCGGGCACAAATGTTTTTCTTTGACACTTCTATTGGGTATGCTAATGAGGCATGCAGATTATCCACCCTTCCTGTATCTGTTTACACCATTCACTGTAATGAAGCCTCAATGTTTTATAATGGGAGTGTGACCCACATGGTCCTATGGTAATAGGGCAATAAGGTTAAAGAATTGCAAGGGTTCATACTCAGTGATGTGTATCCACTATCTTTATTATCATCCTGTTCTGCTTTCCAATCTTCCACACTGTCCATGTTTTCATAGCCCCTCACTTATCACTTTGGTGGAGTAATTTAATTTATTTGTTTTTTCCTTCACTCAAGAGTGTGCTGCTATATCAGCTCTAACTAGGTTGACCAAGACAGTCTATCATGTTGAAAACTGATTAATTTGTTTATCATGATTGTCTGTTATTGTGGAATCAGCTGGTATAGATTTGCCTGTCACCTAACAGCACATACTCCAGGTTGTAAACTACCAAGTTTGGTCCAACTGCAGAACTACCACCTTATCCAGGTTTCTGTTGGGTTATTTAGCAAGATATTAAATGTTTTGCTCTGGACATTTCTGCCTATAATAAATTCTACATATACAAAGATTTAATGCTCATTGGTCACCTGTCAATGCTGCATTGTGGTGTCGCTCTATCCATTTTTCAATGTGCAAGCAAAAGTCTTTTTCTCTCGATCACCCTGGGAACAAGCCTGTCACTCCGTTATTGACCTTTGACCCCTGAATGGGCTAACATTGGTGATATTACAGGGCTTGTTTGTTTAGCTCCCAATATAGGCCCTAAGGTAAGGTTCTAAATATAAATGTGTGTGTCTAGACTACACACACACACACACACACTCACACACACACACACAAATGTGTGCATTTTCTCAGGTTATTTGTTAACAAAAATTGGTACCAAAGCCAATTCTAAACACAGCTTGCTACATCTGTTGAGAAAAACAGACTGGTGGGATCCAGGGAGGTGATGGTAATATTTTCAGCCTCTCCTGTGAAAAAACAATAAGTGGAGCTTATTGAACTCCTCGACCTTTACCCTTACTGTCCACCCGGTGACAAGCCAGAGACTGCCACCTAACAAACTCAGAGATACGAAACAGCACAAGGGCTCTCGGGGGAGACATGTCTGAACAGGCGCGTGCAAACCTTCGGCGAGGACATCAGAGTGTTTACGCAGTATTCCTGCGAGGCCTGGATGGGCTGCTTCACTGCCACCGCCTTCAGCGACTCTTGCTCTAATTACTCTATTGATCCAATCAGAGTGGGTACTGGCCCCTGCCTCACAGGCAACAGCACGCTCCCCTTACACATTTCCCCTCTTCAGTGAATGAATCCTGAAACCCTGTACAAAGTGCATAGATTAATTATGATGGTTAACACATTTCTGTCCTACTTTTAATATATATATATATATGCACCAGAGAACTGAATAATAAATTCACGTACCATGATAAAAAAAATGGTTTACCCTCTATTATATCCATATCTTAAAAAAAACATTGTAATGTAGTTATGCTTCTTGTTAACACATGGAAAAGTTCTCAAATGCTTTAATAAAACATTACGACTGCCTCTATGGCAGGCCAGAATCGAGTTGCTAATTAGCAAAGCAACACCTAAATGTGTTATGACTGCATTAAAGACCATTATACTGTATGGTTAAGTGCTCCCATTTGCTCTCTCCAAGATGCATTCAGTTCGGTAATCAGCACAGGCTTATTATTGCAGAAAGAAAACAAAAATCAATATTCTCCTCAGTATTTAGGTTTGAAAGAGTTGCCTGCTGCCCAGGTAAAAGTCTTTAGCCACACCGTACATCATTGATCTGACCTCAACTGCTTTCATCACATTCCCGTTTCACTTCCCCTGTGTTACAACAGAGTATATGAAACCACCCGATGCCTGTATGCGGTCTGTAAAAGCTCCTTACATCTGAAATACACTCTGATACTCTGATTTAATGTGGTTACATAAGTTCTAAATACTGAAGTGGGAATATTTTGCAATAGCAGCTGCTTGGAACTCTGGGTAGTACATTAGAAATCAGGAACTGCGCAGGCATATATTTCTGTGGTATGTTATTCTTTGGAAACTATACGTCAATGTGATTTTAACTTAGACTTTTCCAGGTGATTTAATTTTTTGAATGTTTAAACACTTTCTCTAATTTATGCAATGTGAAGAATGAAGCTTTAGTAAGTTGATTCCTTTAAAATGTAAACACTGTAGCTCTGCGGCTCTTTCAAAACATAGCTCTGATTGCTTAGAGAATTCTAACTTACTTGAAAAGGCAACAGTAGCTCAACTGGAGAATTTGTGGTGACCAATGGCAGTTGAGTAGAGTGTTCAGGAAACCTGATGATTTTTTTAAATCAATTTGGGGCCACTGGTGGCACAAAAACTAAAGACTTCACCTAAAAATTGTGTTTAGTTGCCAGATTTCTAGGTAAAACAATATACTACATATAATCCTCAAGCTTGTTGCATCTGTCCTAGAATTCATCATATCTGACTCATGGAATCTCTCTCTCTTCTACCCCCACAGTCTTTGAATCACATACCGTCAAAACAAAATACCAGAGTATTTACAGCTCATTAGCATAACGTCTTAATTCCTATGGAAATATGTGGTTTATGGCAAGTGTACATCCTCTACGTCTTTTGCTCCGAGCACACTGCTTGTCTGGGAGAACACACACCTGTTTTATCTCTGGGACTGCTGCGTCTCAGCTAGCGTGACAGCAGCACACCTGCAACACATCCAGTTTCAATACTGCTACATACTCGAGGGGATGGAGCTGACGTCAAATCGGCAGATGCAATGATGGTCCTTTTCTAGTCTACTCTACTTTCTCCTCAGTACAGAGTCACAACAGCCTGCAGACTGGGCAACATAATCGCAGGAAACAAAATACTACACGCTTGAATTCTTATGATTGATTTACGTACACAAGGGACAGAAGACGGCATTTATTGACACAACAGTCTGTTTTAATTTGGCCCCCAGGTTTGCAGCATGTCACTGCTCCCAGCATTGTTTACATTTCACGTGGAAATGAACCTGTGGCGAATGCTTGTACTAAAACCATTTGAGACAGTACTTATTATTAAAGTACACAGTTTTTTGTGCAAGTATACAGTGTAACCAATGCCATTTGAGGCACGTTGTTTGTCTTTAGATTTTAACTTTGATAAATGTTGTTTCAACATACACAGTGATATATAGTACCTCTGTGTACATGTACAAAAGGCTTTAAAACAGTAAAGATGTCACTTCATACAGAGAGATTGATTCTTGCCACAAGTCCAGAGTCCAGAGTTTTAATGACATTACTGTAACACATATAACCAACAGCATTGCAAATACTGTATTGCAGTACTTACAGACACACTTGGCCCTGTGGGAACTGGTGGGGCAGTGTCGCTCCCCTACGGTGACCTATACTCTCAATTGCACAGAGATTACCCAGCAGCCCCGGCCCGGCTTGTCAGCCCCTATAAATTTAGAGGTGGCACAATTACGCTCACTCCTGGCTGCTAACGTCATTAAACACTGCCTGCTCCTATACACACAGGAGGGAGTCGCGAGTTAATATAGACGTCGCCAGGCGTGGCGAGACAGACAGAGTGTGTGAGTAAAAGAGGGAAATACAGATGGAGCTTTGCTTACACTGCTGCTCAAGAAAGACCAATTTGTTCTCTTACAGCTGACAAATATAATCTCTCTTAAAGCAAAACACCTCTGGATGAGCTAATTGATATATTATCATTAATGTGTACATGTCATTTTCACTTAAAAGCAACAGTTCAGCCAAAAAAGAAATTACATGCCACTTTATGTGATCATTTATCAAGTTCTGTGATTGGTTTCAGTGAAAAGTGACCTGGTATGTCAGCAATTCTTTTAGTAGAATTGTGGCAGTTGTCATGACACCTCATGACATCACGTGCATTGTTTAAGCTACATGCATTTATAAGTGCAGTACAGTCAGAACAGAGAAGCTACATTTCAGTGTAATGCTGCATAGCTACAGCTATGTATATATATAGCTATATATATATATATATATATATATATATATAGTAGCATAGCNTATATATATATATATATATATATATATATATATAATGACACTGAAATGTAGCTTTTCAGCTACACTGAAATGTAGCTTCTCTGCCATCCAGGATCAGAATTATCTGTTGTATCATGTTAAAAGGTTTATATATATATATATATATATATAAGTTGTCATGTGGAAAATTCACTGCTGTTACTCTAGAAAAGTGGCTTTCCAAGGTACTAGTCCATGTTGTATGTTACCCTGCCTTTTTTCATTGCAGATTCATCCACAAACATATTTGCAGTGAAGTGCTGTCTAATTAACCTCACAGCTGACCATCTGGACCTTTAAAGTCCTCATTTCGGACTGACCGCTGGGTAAAAGCCGACATACCAGCAGTCAAAGTGAAGTGAGTCAGCCTCTCTCCCCGAGTCTGTAGTACAAGGTTAGAGATCTCCTCGCTTGCTACGCATCAGTGTTTGTAATGAGAACGCCCAGGCTTTAACTTTACTAGGTCTGCCTTTGTGTAGAGGCTGAGGAGAATGAGTCAGGCCTTCTGAGAACAAAAACTGACTGTGAGAGATATAAAAATTGTATACGAGAGGTTAATGACTCTCTTTGGAGTAAATGTCAGGAAATTTACTGCTCAGCTGTCTCGCCTAATTGAAAATACAAAAGAACAGTTATATTCATTACTTGCTCTGTAGTGTGACAGTTCAATGGAATAGCTTAACCAAAAATGTCATATTTAGTATCCCTTATTCCACGGGTCTGTGTACTGTTTTGTTTTTGTTGTGGAAATAATACTGAAATGTGTGTACCATGGTACTGCAAAAATGTTTCACACATGTGCCTTTGTAGTGCCATTTTAAAATACTATGAGTAGCATGTCAAAATAACCATGGCAGCACCATGATACTTTTTATGGATAGTTTGGAAGGCTCATGTGACATTAAAATATTCTTCATGTTGTCACCAGGCTTCTAGGAAACCCCAAGCATGACATTTCTAAGAAGTGTCTTCCTTCTGGCTGCCCTTCTAAAGCCAGAAGTCTGTGAACGGACGTTTGAAGAGTTTCCGCCTTGTTCACCCTTTCCCTGCAATCTCTTGCTGGCCTGCTGGTCACTTCTTGACAACTGCGTTCTGGTTCAGTTTCTCTATTTGGTAGGACAGTCTGATCTCAGTAGCCTTTGGGATGTATCATGTTTTATATGACTTCAAAAGTGACAGAAAGGATCCCAATCTTTGTTCATACTGAAGCTCCTCTTGGACTTCATGTCTACATGATCTAATCTGTGGCATGTGAGCTGACAAATGCAGCAATATTTATAGCATAAACATCAGTTTATGGGAAATAAAGACAGGTGTGTTGGTGCATTTATTGCGTTTTCCACTGCGGCTTGATGGTTGTCTACACTGAATTGACTGAATGTCAACTAACAACCAACCAATCAGTTGTGAGGTCAAGGCTAGATTTAAGCACTAAACACATGCCTTAACTTTGGACCCAACCTTTTTTGTTTTAACAGAAATCTGTTGGCACTAAATCATTGTGCATAGGATGTTTTAGACTAGTGAAGCGCAAACAGCGATAAACAGAAACAGGGTGTCTGTCAACTGACTCTCAACACACAGGCAGGTGGTTTTGCACCAATAACTTCCAGTGTTAAAATAACTGATTACTTCATTCTATTTAAAGTAATTCTACAATGCTTAATATAATACCCAAGTCAGAGAATAATGAAGTATTCATTTGAACATACAGAAATACGTCTATGGGTGTGGAAACAATCTTTTTAAATTTGCTTTAATTTTACTGTATAACAAAGCAGAATTTGTGATTTTTTTTCAAAAGGCCTTTCAAAAGTGAGAACTAAAACTAACATCTAGTCATAAAGAACGAAATGTTTAATATCACCATTCCTTTCACCCTGTTCTTTCTGTATGTGTTAAATATAAATGAGCCAGTACATGTGTGCATGAGGGTTTATGAGATGCGATGCGCAGCATCTTACCCTACACCGTTTTGCATTGTCAACATCACCCCATTATTCACAGCCCAATGGCTGACATCTTCTGAGCCATGGGCCATTAAATACACTACAGTTTCTCTCTCTCTCTCTCTCTCTCTTCCTCTCTCTTTCTCTCTCTCTCTCTCTCTCTCTCTCTCACACACACACACACACACACACCAGACATTAGCCTGCTGGCTTGTAGAGCCTTCCGGAAGATTCCCCCCAGGCTTTAGACAAAGAGGGCAGATTTTTAACAAGTCTGGCTCCTACAGCAGCCGGCTGATGAGGACAGCCATTTGCTAGCAGAACATCCTTTTCTGCTCTCACTGTTTCTCAAACCTGACTGGCTGTGCTTAAATGCAGCTATAGTCATGTAAGTTCACACTCTGACACCAAACTCTTTTCTCACCCCACAAATTTCACACTTTTTAAACAATTGGATTTCACTATATGCATCATATAAATTATACTATAGTGTTTCAATATGGTCAAATCAGGTAGTTCTGGTTTTTTGCAGTTTTTGCAAAGAATCAGATTCACAATAACACTTAATATATATAACACAAAACACTTAAATACATAGTATACAACTATACAAATCCTGAAAATGCAGATTGTGATTTGATGCATCCAACATAAACAAATGTAAAACCATGAGGGCCGCTGCGAAAATGCTTATTCTTGTCACCCCAGGCGAGGCTAATATAATTTAGTACAACATACGGTGTCACATATCTTATAATCAAACTTCACAATAACACGTCAACCAACAAAACAACACAGTAAATTATGCCGCAGAGAATGTAAATTATCTAGTTTGAGGAGCTCACTCGAGTTAAAGCTGGCGTTCTGTGTCGAGCTTCCAGTCCACACCTGTCAGATTTATTGACATTTCTGTCAGGTTTCCAAATTAATTCTGCACGATTACACCTGACAAAGTTATGGGCTGATAAATGCAGATTTGTGTTGGATTATAGTGGCCATCAGGTGAGATTTGTTATCAGTGTCAACACCTCGAGAGACAGAGAGAACGAGACAGACAAAAAGAGAGCAAGAGAGAGAGAGAAAGAGAGACTATTTTTCAAGGTAGTAGTTCATATTTTACTTGCCTCATATTTTCATATTTTTAGCTGCGCTATGATATAAAGTAATGCATTTTTAGAAATATATTTTGTGTCTCATAAAAGTTTAATAAATATAATTTATGTTGCTGTTTCTAATCCAGGAAAGAAACATCAACAAATCATTTAAATATGCTCAGGCTTTTAATTTTATTAATAGCTGGAACTATATGACCGCAATAAATCCACACATAAATTAAACTAAAACTAAACTAAACTAAAGTTTGCTTTACTTCCCTTTCCTCTCTGTTTAGTTTTACTAGTTTCCTGTGACATTTCAGTTCTATATCGCTGAGTGGTTGTATTTAGGAAAAAGTGAGAGCTGCTTTGAATGTCAGGTGCTACAAATCATCAGAAATGTTTACTGCTGGACAGCTCACCTGTAATGTCTTGACATTTCTGAGGGATACAGGTATCTCTCCTAAAACGGCTGATAAAAGCTCAGTTTGAATGTGACATTTGGCCCTTTTTAACATTCAGATGCCTCTGCCACAAATGCAAGGCGCGACTGCAGATATTCTTCTAAAAATACACTTCGCCGTTCCCCTAAGTGTCTAAGTAGAAACAGTTAAGACTGTATTTGTTGACTCTGGGCCAGTGCAGCCTGTGAAAACTTCTGCAAACAATTTAGCATTTTTGGAAATGGAATAAATGACAGGCACACCAGAATCTTTCAAGCGGAGGATGCGAGTGTCATAAATATCTGTAAAATATACTGACACACCTCAGCGTACTATAAATGACTCTCCACCTTTGGGTTTAACAGTTATTATTGGAATTTAAAGCTAAGGGCTCTAAAACTCCAGAAATATTGTTAGGCAACATATATCTAGCCAGCTATTTCTACTGTCAGCACATAGGCCTGGCGCTGGGCTGGGGAAGTCCATTGAAGTACTGTACAAACAACTGACATGCTGATAAATGTATTTGTGGTTTGACAGTGTGTAGATTTATCCACTGGTTTTGCTCTTTTGGTGTGATTCTTTGTTTTAGCTTACACTGCAGATATGGCGAATACAAAACAAAAGATTTGTGGCGTATCCCGAAACATCACTGCTATTGCTCATACTTAGCATACATTCCTTTTTTTCATTTAGGCCAGTAAGCAACCACCCCGAACAACCTAACAACCACCTAGCAACCACCCAGAACATACTAGCAGCTCTAAATCCTGCATAGCAAAAGCCTAGAAACTTCTCAGAGAACCCTAGCAACTTTTAAGCAACGCCCTGGTAAACATCCACAATAGCCACTTCCTAACAACACATAAAGATCCACTTATAACATTTATGCCCTGAGTGAAAAAGTGAGCGCTAAGTACAAGAGTTACATATCTAATGGCTCTTTGAAGACACATGTGCTGCCAAGACCTTCCTCACCATGCATGATTGGAAACTTACTGTCAATCTTATCATATTACCAGCTTTCAAAACCGCCTGAGTCAGCAGTACCGCAGAGAAAATGATTAGGACAATATTGTGAATGTGACACTTCTGACCGACCAGGACGGTTGGAGGCTATATGAGCTGTGATTGGCCGTCCTCTTGCTGTAATTAGTATTTTGAAGTTGGAGAAGAGGTTGAAAGTAAGTATTGATGTCTCCCTCGCCCTTTCTCTCTCTCTCTCTCCCTGGGTGTAAAAAAGTATGAGGCAAAGCTTCCAGGCATTGACGTGACTGCAGCAAAATGATCATAAAGAGGAAATTAGCTGCAGGACACACACACACTGAAGGCAGATACACAAACATCCATTACACCTACTGAGAAAACCACTTCAATACCCACAGTACACTCATAATGTAACAGATCACACATTATTTGGGAAACTGTTCTACTAATTTATTTGCTTTCGAAGAAATGTGCGCGCAAACCAGGAAGAATCAAATTAACAAAAAAAATTCTATTTCTAGCTTCTGTTTAGGCTATTACACTCTCGCAGCACCTCATGATGTCATCTTATTTATGGATGTCATTAGGGGTAGAGGAGGGAAAAGGTTGCTATTTAAAAAAGATTAAGAGGCAGGACAGAGACAAATGTTTGCAGCTCTTTTTACGCACTGCAGATTCTTACTCTGTCATTTAACACACATACACAAGCAAGCAAGCGGTCGGCTGCAGTAGAGGGTGTGTGGGACAGACAAACTGCTATGGCAGGTGAACTTTTCTGCCTCTTTAAAAATAAATTATCAGTGAGGGGATGTCAGGGCATGAGGAAACAGGAAAAGGGCAGCCTAAGTGCGACCCGGCCTCCGCAGGAAGCTCAGAGGAGAGCTGTACCGCATGAACTGCATTCGGGGAAAATCGCACAGGGACTTGTGCGGTTTTGTGAGAGTGCTTGTGTTTGTGAATGAACTGAGGAAAGACCTAATGTGCTTGAAGAGCCTTGCAAACACTTTACAATGCGAAATGGAGTCTAATGCTCGAGAGTGCACAATGAAGACATTAGGCGTTGTTGACCTCTGCTCGCTCACTCAATAGACAAATGCCACACTGCCAAATGGCCTGGCACAACATTAACATTAGCACACGCTACTGCCAAAAATATTAGCCTTGAGGAAGAATACACTGTCACAGGAAAACAATTAGAACTCAAAAGCACTGACAAAAGCTTTGTAAATTCCTAAATCTGTATTTATACAATATTAGGATTTCAACAGTGTAAAACCTAGAACCAAAATCTTTTACTTAACTCACCATTTTTTAAATTATAAACGATATATTTTATAAATTTTGAGAATCATGCACTTCTTTCTTAAACACAACTATTTAATCTTTTTCAATTAGGGTCAAAATTTGAAGCTCGTCAAGCTATTGCTGCAGTAAAAACAATTTATAAAATTTACACAATCAATTTAAAAGTATCTTATGCCATTTGGAATATTTATTTAATTATTATGTACCAGTATCTTTGTTTAAGATTTCTTACTTTGGATGTGTGAATTTGTCCACCAGAGTGACTTTCTCCACTAGGTCTCCTCCGATACTGCGGACCAGGTCGTAGAAGTCGTTTTCTGTGTAACCGTTGGTTGGCAGCCAGAAGGAGATGTCATTGAAGAGTGGAGGATACTTGCTGAGAGCCTGTAATGAGGAGAGGAAGAGTTCATTTATGTCAGACATGTGTAGTCATACAAGAACATGGGATTCAAATGAGATTAACTAAGTGTTAAGAGCTTTGTGTCATCCACCTATTACCAATAGTAAAATAAAAAAGTCAATGTGTTACTGATTCCATTGTGTGTACAGTAAGTGTGTAGTATTTTCTGCCTTTTTTGCTTTAATAAATGTCTTTGCAATTCGTTAAGAGTTATAAAAGTAAGTGCCATTTAGGATAACAAAACCGGTATGTATTCTTTTATAGGGAAATTAAGTTAATGTAGTATTTTTAACTTCTCAGTGTATTTGATTAAATGTGTATTAAATGCCAAAATGACAAAAATATATTAGGAAAGTAATATATACATTATATTATATTATAATTTAAGATTTAAGTACAAGTATGTAAGGGAAGAGACAATTTTTGAATTGATGAAAACATGGAGAACCTTAAAGTTGCTTCATTTAACTTTTCCAGCAGCTACACACCAACAGATGCTGGTATAGGCCAGAAATCTCTTAAGTCTGAGGTTGAATTTACAGTCACACCCTGAGGCCAATCATACCTACAGGGGCCAGCATCCTTACAACAGTGGGCCTCTGAGGCCTCCAGGCAGTTTGAAACCTTCAAACACATATGAAACACCAGCCATTCTGCTAACAGCTGGAGGACATGCTGGTCTTCCACAGAAGATCGATTGGTTTGAAAGATAAAATAGATTAAATAAAGCTGTTTGGACGTGAGTGGCTGGTATAGGATGACATATGCCTTGAGCACATGGGCACACGCCCCTCTGAAGCCGCTTCACTGAACTCTAAATCACTGTCAAATTACTATAAAAGGTATGCATGCATATGATGTCAAAGCAGTGATGTCATCACCCACCGAGTGGCAGAAAGACAGCTTGGTGTTCAGCTTAAGTGCCAGGAAAACAGAAAATGGACAAATAGACAAATAGACTCAACTACAATTGCCAAAAGCTACAGAGAAGAAAAGCAAATGGATCGATACAATTCAGAGAAACAACTACAATCCAGACATTAAAATGTGAAATTGCAGTTGCCATATTGTGTTACATATTGTAGCGACCTGGGGCATGACGGGTAATCGCGAGTGTGGTGTCATTAAAGATGTTTAAACATGTTAAAGCACCAGCCGCAATTGTTTCCGTCAAGTCGCCTGTGTTTGTCATTGTTATGTGTAATTCTGTGTTTATTGTTGTATTTATAATGTTACGTGTTTAGTGTTGACTATCGTCGGGGCGATTGGTGTCTGTAAGAGGGGCCCCATGGCGATGGTCAGATTTCTGTGTTGTTTCTGGTGTGGTCGAATAAACGGGTTCATTGTACAAGGGCGTCCGTGCCGTTTATTCAGGAGCCATGCCGGGATCCCGTAACACTCGGGGCCGTGCGGTGTATGGGGCACGAGTGTTCACGTAGGCGACATACTCGCAGCCAGTGTAGCCGCTCGTCAGTTCGTCGTGCCCATCTGAAAACCCACTCGTAACAGACGCGGGTCGTTACAATATGTTGAGTTTTGGGGCACAACAGGTTATTCATCATATTGACTATTCATCAGTTAAATAAACACAATATTCCTGGTTACTCCACAAATAAGTTAGTAATAGATAGAAATCTGACTGATACAGGCACAAAGGAATATATAGGTTCTTAAATATATTCATCGTACTGCTGAACACTGTACTATCTGCCTGTAGGTTACAGCTGACAGTTAACCAGATAACTTTAAAAATTACAGCTTTATGAGAGGTGCAGGTTATGGTTTATTTTCTTATGAACCGGTTACTTTGCTAGAGAGAAAGTAAACTGTACTACTAAGTGTGTTTCGGGTTCTTCTTGTTCTTGACCGAGTGTGTGTTGAGTGTGCAGTATGTGTATCGCACAGTAGGTCTTGTTGTGTGTAGTGATTTATAGTGTGTATGTTGTGCACATTGCTCTCAAAGGACACAGCAGAACACACAAGGGCGGAGAAGAGCACTGACCCCACAGTCATACCTCATTACCAGCAGAGAGAGAGAGAGAGAGTCATATATCCCAGTGGTGCATCAGGCAAACTGACAGGCAAATGTCTCTTTCTCTCTCTCTCTGAGTAATGGACAGTGGGCAGCGAGGGAGATGGGCTGAGAAATGGTCTGCAGCCAGAGAGCACAGGTAATCAGTCACACACACCTCCTCTGCAGGACCTCTATCTAGCCTCACACTATGGCACACACTCCTATACTGTTATATAGGGGTACATGTTTGGCCTGGACCTTTAATGGACAAAGGTCACCCAACAATATAGGCCATATATGATATACAGTCTCACAAATGTATAGTTCACTAACTGTCCTTAAAATACCTTACTCTTACTGAGTGCAACCTTACATATCACATCCTATTGCTCTATTTGTGTTGTTGTGAAAAGAGTTTATATTCACACAAATGGTGTTCCTTAGCAATAGTTCACCAAAAATATATCTCATGACATCACTTGCTTTGTTTACAGTACATTATAAAGTAAAGTGCTGTTATCTTCTGAAGTGCAAGATGTCATGGTGGCCTTAACAATTTTATTGTGTAATTGCTTAAAGATCTGGGTTGTTTTTTTTTACCAAAACTGGTCATTGTGTTTGAAAATGATCAGGGTGCTGCACTTACTCTATGACAAAAATTTCGGAGTCCTTTTTTAGGGCATTATAGTGACATTATATAACATATTGCTATCGTAGTGAATTCACCCTTATGTCTTATTGGCTGTTGACTTTAAAAAAAAAACTCATTTTTTTGGTTCAGATTTCACACAGTTTGGTGACAGCATTTTAAATTAAACCAGCTGTTGAGATCAGCTTGCAAAGTCGAGGCCGACACGGTACGTGTGCTCCAGTGACCATGTAGGCGACTGACTATTATGGGATGTTGTACTGTGTGTTGCTTTGACCCTTATATAATAGCAAACAGAATGAAGCACAACAGGCCTGAGAGGTGGGGCAGAAAGAGAGGAACAGAATATAAATTCACACTCCCTGCAGGCATTAGTGAAGTCACCAATATGCTGCTACAGAAGAGTGATGGAGGCGACAGAAATGCACACTGGGAAAAATGATGAACCAAAAGTGTGTGACTGAGAAACATGGTTTGAAATCAACTTGAGTGCAATCAGGTCTGTATGCACTGATGACATCTTATTAAAGTAGCAAATGCTAAGCTGACCATAGACAATAAAACTGTTTTTTCTGAGACACAACTGCAGGGTGTTATGCTGCAGATGACTATGAACAATGAAGTGATATAAAAATACTGTTAGATCTGCATGATCATTTTATCCCAAAGGTTCTCAACAAGATGATTTTAAATGGTCTACAGATATTAAAGCAGTTTAAACTGTTGTTATTGTGTTTCTTTCTGGAAATATGTTTTAAAATAATGAACAAAACAGATTTGCATTTTATATTGTCTTTGGTAACATGCTTTTGGTGCTCAGGAACTTCAGGTCAAAGGTCAAAATTTAAATTACTAACAACTCTTGAATGTTTCACTTAAGTGTTCCTAAGTTAAATGACTGAAGTTAAATGACTAACAGTCCCACTTCCTCCAAATGCAAAAAATAGTATTAGCAGTGAAACCACAGACACATTTTTATTATTACATCTGACAAACATAAGTAACTTTCATGAAATTTAGTAATCCTGACCCTTTTTATTAGCTGCTTCTGGTCTCCTTAATTTGGGTTGGATCTCTCTAAACTCTACAGGACAGTGAGTCTCTGGAAGCTCAGGACTGGCAATTTCTGCAGTGAGTATATCTTCATCCAAACACTTTTTGCGGTGACTGGACATATGTATTTATCAGTGAATAACATCTTTCTCAATGTCACAGTAGGAAATGAATCAGTGCGCTATAGTTACTAGCTGTGAAGTCTATTATTGGACTGCCTCAGTGTAAGTTCTACCTGAAAGGTGACAGACTGATAGATGTCAGACAGGCAGAACTGCTTGAGGAAACGTTCGTCCTCGCTCCAGAAGAGTCGGATATCTGGGATGCCGAACAGAACCATGGCGAGCCTCTCTAGTCCTAAACCAAAAGCCCAGCCCATTTTATTTCCAGCACCAGCTGTAGAAAGAAAGAAAAACTAAATTAGAAAAGCAACTATTTGACTATTCATTTTACTGAGTTTTATAAGCATGACACATTGTTAATAGTAAGTCAAAACAAATTCACATTAACCCAATACCTGAAAGTTCTTCAATGCTGCCTTATATTATGAGCTTTTAGCATATAAACACATTATTTGTTATATCAGTGCAATGACTCCTACAGAAGTACATGTGTGATTTTGTTGTTTTAAAACATGTTTAATAGATTAATTCCCAGTGAATACCTACAGTACCCATAAATGTAAAAAAGGGATCCATCAATTAGAGAAGTTGCTGTTGCCATATGGAAAACGTTGCAAAAGAGCTTGTCTGCTGAAAAAGTGGGCGGTAACTGACACGACTAATGGACAGAAGCCCCACCCAAGGTTTTCTCGAATTATGTATGAAGTTTTTCTTGGAAATACATCGGATTACTGAACTGCAATTGGTGGCAAACAGTGTTTCACTTAAACAGCATATTAAATTATATTTCTAAGACTCACAGTTAGACAAAAAACTGGAGTGACGCATCCTTTTGATTGGCGAGCCGTGTCAGTGTCCAGAACAGTCCTGCTACCATGAATATGATTATAGTCATTACAAATTTTTATTTGATTTGCAACCTCTGCTTGACCCACAGTGGGAGGAAGAGTGAACAAACAGAACATTTTCCTTTATTTCACGCGTTTCACTCTCTCAATCTTTCACTCTCCATCTCACTGTTTAACCCAATGAGACAGTCCTTCAGATGTGAGAGAAATGCGCTTTATATGTTAATGAAGGAAATGCTCAGGGGTCAAAGCGTTCAGCCAGATGGGACAGAAATCGGAATAAATCTCAACTTCTGATGTACAAATCAATCAGCTCTCCGTTCCTTTCCCCCATGTACGCATTAACAATTCTCAGGATCATGAAATTAAACAGTCATTTCCACAAATGCAAAAAAGGAAGTGATTTAATTGTCTCCAAGCTTGAATAATCATGATTTCATTTTAAGTGGGAACTTTTTTCTGAAATACAAAACAAGTTATTTACAACAGAATGTCAGAGCTGCTTTATTCCAAAATGATTTCCAAAATTTGAAAAAAAAACCTTTTATCCCAAACAAGATTTTTAGATTTATGATGCTTTTATAGTGTCTTTATTGTATTTTTATGTTCAGATGAACATTTCCTTATAAAACTCCACAGAAAGGTTGATGAGGTAGTTGGAAGCAACACTTTACAACAGTTGCTTAGGCACTGAGCTATGGATTGATGGGAAGGCTGATTGCTATCACTCGCCTGTCAGTGGAAATCACGACCACATCTAGGAAGATAAAGGAACGACGTAAAGCAGTGTGACACAGTGAAGTGAATGCTGAGAGGAGGGCACTAATACACACACACACACACAGAATGCCAAAGACCTCTGCTAAACTAAGCTGGCACAAATCGCAGCCGTCACCAGCGACCTCAGATGAATGCCACAACTGAATAAGACCATAACCAACCCCCACCCTTTCATTATCACTCCTCCCACAAGTCCATGACAGCCATCTCTGTAGCAACCAATCAGAACAAAGGGGTGTGGGAGAGGGGATATTGCGTGGGAGAGGGGATGCTGTGTGGGAGCTGCATTTGATGGCATCAGCGGGGCTCAAAGCCCTTGGCAAATCAGACTTTAACAGTTTGACACCTTTTCAACCATATCTCATTCTGTCTCAGTCTGTATATTCATGTCTCAATATTACTCACCTTCTCTCACTATTACTCACCCTCTCTTGCCCCTTCATCGCCCGTCCAACAGCTCCCAAATTCTATTTCTCTACTCTATGGTTCTATCTTGTTTCTTGACTCTTAACACCTCCTCATCTTTTCTCCTCTGGTGTTGATTTAGGTTCGCACTAGTGTTCCCTCGCTGCTTCAAATACACCTGCTTTTTTCAGCATTTTTTCAGCATTAATAATCCTGCTTGACAATAGATCGTAGTTTCTAAAACAGCCGTCGGCATACTGAGAAACACAGTGTAGGTTTAGCTTTGCTGGAGATAGTTCCAGTTGCTCTGTGGCTTTGGTTGTTTTGGGACTTTCTGCGTAGAACGTTTCACCTGCCTTTTATGAATAGCAGTTAGTGCTTGCAGCCATTAACTGTCACTGATAAATACATACAGACAAAAGCCATAAACAAGCACATAAGTGTAAATACTGTAAGACAACAAGTAAAGGTCTTATATGGTCTCATCTGCTTTGATCGTTATGTAAACACAAGCAACAACAACAGATCATGGAAAAACATAATGGAAAGGTAACAAAACAATGAGTAACAATGTCAAAGGAACTCAATGACTCACTGAGATCAAAAGTTGACTTTTGTGGCTGTTGGTCTTCTGTCTTCTGCTAGTGAACTCTTAAAAGTTGACAAACCTCAGATATATCCTGCAGATATACACATTAAAATGTTTTAAATTGACCAAAATACTGATAAACAATCCCGTTCCATACATTTACTTCAATCAAATGCTCTCAATTAGAATATCCCTCCTTATACCAATAGCCAGGAGTAGCAGAAAATCACAGTTGTGATGTCAATGAAAGGCAACTGGCTATAAAAAAACATGCAACACACTTCCATTTGTCGCTGTTTAAACACAGTAAAGCAAAGATCAGCAATTTAAACATGGGTATTGAAAACTAACAAAAGTCAGAAGCAGTTTGCAGTCCAGAAACTGTAAGCTTTGGAAAAATTCCCATAAGGATAAAGCATCCTGGACTGTATTTTGGTCTGGGATTTAGGCACCACCTTTAGCGGGTGGCATTTATCTATATGCTACATGGCTAAAAATGTCACACGTAGGCTCTTGTCTGCATTTTTACAATTCTTTTCTAACACCCTCTATAAAATATATACATGGCATTTTACCTGCCTAAAAAATGAAAACGTAAGTTCAGAGGAAATGAACTTTCAGAAGCTGACGGTGTTATAATCTTCTCTGGAGCATTTTGACTTTACACATTTCTTTGTTTTAATCCTTTCCACTTCAGTAATCACACAGCAAATGTTTTAATCATTAGCTAGGCTAACAAGCCTCACTGTTTATCTACTGCTGCAAGCCGACGAGACCAAATAGCCAGGAAGAGCACTTTAAAAGATGAAGACTCTCCACTGATAATGAAGGACTCCCAATTTAGGAGAGCTGGATTAAAAGACTCTAAAAATAACCAGATTTGATACTTTCTGCCACCCTTTGCTAATTGGCTAATTCTGTCTGTTGTTTGAGCATAAATCTAATATCACAAGGAATCACAGTATATAAACAAGCTACAGCTCTCAACGTACATGCTTGAAATGTGAGAGTCATTCAGTTCACACTGGGAAAGAAAAAAGAACAGGTTGGAATAATTAATCATCAGGTATATTGTTTAAGATACGATTAAACGAAAGCACAGACACCTGCAGTCCACATTAACAACTTAAGCTCCATTTTTCTCTTATGAAGGCAAAAATCTCATTTGCATAGTGAAATTAATATGGATTTTGCAGGAGGTTTATTGGCTCATGCAGCTCCTACTGCCATCATCATATATTAACACTGTAGGTTATTAACTACTGCAGTTCGTCTAGTAATGAAGCAGTTTTTGTTAAATGTGTATATCAATACTTAGAGAGTTTAACATTCGTTTGGCGTGAAAGGTTTTAAACTGTTAAGAAGGTGAAAATGAGATGTGATTTTGGGCATAACTAGGATTACAGGCAACAGGCAAAAACCCTAAAACAAAAAAAGGTTTAGACATACTGCAATTTTTAATTATACAATGTACGACAGCAGAAATGTGATTGAATTAAAAAATTAGCATCTGAAATCGTACAATGGTACTGCCACAATATGTTTTATAAGTTTTAGCCACCACCTTCATCAAAACAGAATTATAAAAACAAATTCTTAGCTTATATGAACACATTTAAGAAGCTATCATGTTAATTTTAATTTGGTTTGAAATTGTTTATACATGTTTAACAAAACCTGATCTCTTCTTTTAATTTTATTACCACAGGACTTGTGGACGAGACTTGGTGGTAAGACTGTGTTTTTCCATTCAGCACTACTACAGGTAGTGCCCGGGTGCAGCACACTTCTCTCATTATATACAAGCTCTATCACAGGGCTGAATAAATCAACCTGCACCATTGCCAAACAGAAACAGAGATGAAGGAATATGTGCCACTTCTATGCATTATTGAAGGGTCTAACAATATGATTGAGGGCAAAAAACTTTTGTAGCACTTGTTTTATTCACACAAATGATGAGAGCCAGTCGCCCGTTTCCTGTTACTTGTTGTGTCGTAGATTTTGCTGAGGAGATATAGTCACAGGAAAAGCCCAGAGGATGCTGGAGGGGGCGGGGGAAAAAACATCAGGATCTCCTCTGGTCTTAGGGTCAGCCCGGCTTGTGATGAGAGTACCGGTGATGCGTGACTCTGAATACAAAAATGACAGACCAGATGACCTGAATGAAAAGCAGACTTGTGTTTGACACAAACGCTTTGCGAGCACAGATGGTTGATGAAGTCAGCAAAAGGTATATTGAAATACTGGAATTTATAAAAATAGTATTTATAAAAGATACTATTTTACATGGTATGAATACCATGGTATTGCTTTAATACATGCTTGCTGGAAACTATTTTATATTTCTATAAAACAGTTTCAAGCAAGCATGCATTAAAGCAACACCATGTCATAGTATTACTATCAGATATCAATTTTAACCACAGTACTCTTTTGAAATGATTTCTTTAATCTTTCCTGTACAGTAAGTACAGTAAGTGTTACGACCTTGAAAACACACTGCGCTCCAGGTGTTTATTGTTTCTTGCAATGTCCTTCACTTGAACTTGGGATAATCAAGAAGTTAACCTCTCAAAAAGACCAAATTACCCATCTGCATTGGGTGCCGAGCGTCGGTTAGGCTGCATTGCACACGGTTAACAGCAAACATTGACCTGTACTAAATTCTTGGCTGACAGAATCCTCATTTATCTAAATCTCATTTACTGTTCTCATTTTTTGTTGTGCCAGACTCATTTTGTCCTCTGCACTGAGGATGATGACAACCAAGTTCCTTTTATAAACCGAAGCAGCAACTACAGCTAATTATTCATGAGAGGTTGACAATATGGCTTAACCTCCTCTAAACGGCGGATAAAAACTAAGCTGTGTTGAGTTCCACTTCACCGAAAACTTCCTCCGTTCGGCTCATGCTGCCATTTGCATTTAATCCTTCAAATTAAAGGACGTTTTAGCATTGTGTGTGTGATTGCCACCTTGATGCACAACTAAAATGATTCGTCTTTGACATGAAATGATATTTACTTACTGTCTCTCACGAAGAAGAACTCTTTGTTTTAATACACAATTAATTAAGAGTTGTGCCTCTATAAGATGACAACCAAACTTCACATGTGTAAACAGATGGTATTTAAAAACAATGGTATTTAAAAGTTTGAGACCGCTAGTGAAAGTGCCTCTATTTAATTTAATCTTTGCAATATTGTTGTTTTCCCTTAACATTAAAGATGCTATTATTAGCATAGGAATTTGATTAAAATCTAAGTTCAGAATTTCAGAATGTTTATTTGGTTTTGCTTTAATAACAGCTGACGTGGACTCTAGACATTTGTAAAACTGATGTTCTGTGTTCTCCCAGCTTGATTTGAGAATGTTCCAAAGTGCATTTTATGCACTTTAATAGAATTAAAAAAAATCTGACCTTTGGTACAAAGGAATTACCACTGTCAATGTCACTTTGTTCAGATTTTGGTCAATGACACAAAATACATTTTATTCATTCAGATTTTCTGTAGATTACCAGGTTTGAATGAGACTGGACTTTTGAACCCCACTGTATGTTAGCATGATAGGTTCATTTACAAACTTATTACAGCTCAATTAGTGTGTCTTGGCTATGTTGGAGTGATTGCTCTGTCTAGCCGCACTCTGGTCCCACCGCACCAGCTGCCTGGGGATATGAAACCCCCACACTCACATTGACAAATTCATTCCGTTTGTCATTTTGATCAGTGCACAATTAGCCTCTATGCTCCGAATTCTAAGCAGGACAAGAGCAGTGAAACGTTTCAATATAGACCAGGTAGGTCGTGGTTCATGTCATGACCTTTTCAACTGGTTCAAAAGTACAAAAAGGCTGACATAAGACTGGGAAGTCTAGGTATATGCAGCACACTATGTGCACCTACATACTACAATATAATTTTTTAACAACCAAACAAAAATAATAATACTGTTTTTCAGGACAGAGCTGATCAAGTATTACACAGATTCCTACCAAACAAAACATAAGTGAAGGTAAAATATTTAATGAATTATTTATCATTCGGGGGAAAAATAACTGCAGAATTTCCAAATCAAGATCAAGCATTCTAGTGTGCTGTGAAACAAAACAAAAATGTTATATTACATGTAAAAATACACTTGTTACAAATGCAAAGTTTTTCTGAAATTGATCGAGAAGAAATTAATTTACTAGTTATTTAGCTTGCTTTACTGACTCTGTGACCTTATATACAGACTGTATAATCTATATAATCTCATTATAGATTTCTCTATAGAAATAGAACTGTCTAGTTTATGCACAAGTGTAGGTTACAAGACGACAGTTATTTGCCTTTATTATTATTAAAAAGCCTTAGTTCTGAAATCCTTTTTCTATTTATTAAAAAATGATTATTTCTGCACTAATGAAAATCAGGTGGGGGCACAGGTGACAAAAGACCCCAATTACAGGACTGCAGATTCAGTTAAGTCATTATGTTTAATAATCAAATCTCCAGGCTTATACTGAAATTTATGCTAACAATTGAATTCCATTTGCATCTATTTCTAACTACAATTAATTCTTAATTATGTTCAGATGCATCCCTTTTCTAACACGGCATCCTTTTTTCAAATGATGCATAACAGATACTGTGTTGCATGGGAAGGCAAGACAATAATGACCCTCGACAGTGAATTTGCAGTCGAATGAAAATCATCAGCGATCAACAGTCAAGGATGGATGGCAAATTTGAATTTTAATTATCTTTCTCGCGACGTGACCGAATATAAATTTTGGGGTGATAGAAATTCTTTAACATTAAAGTTACAGACAGTATTATCTATCAGCTTAGATTTTATGTAAACAGTATGCAAAGTTGCCACCTGGTCTCATAAATATTAGATGGAGTTGTTGTTGTGTGCAGGTTCTAAATTGATTTGAAGGGAATTAATATGGTAACTGGTCTTACAAAAACACCTAGTTTTACCAGCTTACTGGTACAAACTACAGTACACACCTTGCCTTAAGTGTTAAAACTTGATAAAAACTGGGTTGCAACAAACTGCTCTCATCAATAGACGGTTCAATAACTAAAACTCCAACCCTTGGTTGTACTTAGACTGTTGCTATGATATCAACTTACTAATTGAAGGAATTGCAGTGAGATGAAAATGATTGATTTCTTCACTCTGTTAGTTCAAACAGTCCCGGCTCATAAATATGCAGCAGAAGCAAATGATTGAATCAATGGCTGTTATAATTATCAAGCAGGGGAAGAATGTAAATCTTACTAGGCAAACAATCAAACACTAAGAGCAATAGATACAGTAAATGGAGAATTAAACATTAACTTTCTATATTCATATAATTATCCATTCATGAATGCTTTTACTCTGGAATTTGAATGTGCAAACTGTCCAATGAGCAGTAATACAAGTTTAACTGCAAATGACAATCAGTGGGTTTAAAAACATTTTGACCACAATTGCAAAATTTGCAAGATGTTAATCCAGAGGACACAAGCCGATTCCATGCAAACTGGATGATAATTGCTGGTTTGGAAAATGGATACCTTTAATGGGAGAAAGAGAAAAATGATTAACCATTCAGAATTTAATTTACTGGCTTGTGAAATTTGATTGGATATTGTCAGTTCATTATGCAGATTTGCCAAAGACACAGCATGATTGAACGGTTACACATAATTCCAAGAATATTGTCCTTGTGTATCAAATTTTGTTAATAAAAATCCATGTTATTCTAGATCCCTCAAGGATTTAGAGAAAAAAATGAGTGTTAATTCTATGCCATATAGTTGCTGAGTTAGGGTCATACATGAATTTACTTATTATATCAGCACTTAAAGTTGAGCAGATGTTTGTGTGTAATTGCCTGAGTAGAATCTGGGCCGTCTTAAGTGTCTCTGACATCCATACATTTTGCTTTCCTTATGAAACTTTTGAGACAAATAAGATGCACTGGTTTCTTAAAGAAGAT